>JAOWBL010014125.1:0-37726 GCA_028564865.1 Zenarchopterus dispar | reverse complement strand
CTCAGATTCTGAAGAGGAATATTCCCCCTCTGATGATGATGATTTAAAAAAAAAAAAAAAAAAAAGTGGAAAGTGAGATGAAATGGAGTGGGAGAAAAAGGGATGACCTGCAGCAAAGGGTCACAGGCTGGGACTTGAACCTGGAGCATCTGCAGTGAGGATTTCTAGCCTCTGTAGATACGATGCCTGCTCATCCTGTTCAGCTATGCCACACCTCTGCATTGAGATTTTAGAGTTTTTAGAGTTGCATTCAACATGACATTTTTCATCTCATCCAGCAATCTACAGGAATTATAGGAGGATGAAGAACAGGGAACAGGTACAATACTGTCCTGTCTGAAGTCCTAAACTTTCCCTAATAAACATCTGGCAAATTCCAAGATGAAAACTGCAACAAGGATCCCTTGCTGTTGCACACCTTGAGATGCGACTGCAGGAAGAATGGGATACCACTTCCTCAAGTGAATGACTCCAGATGAAATTGTACTTTCTACCTCATACTGTAACATTTTGCTACAAATACTGCAGATCCCAATGTTCTTCTATTACTGTCTGCTCTGTCTGCTCTTATATAGACAGCCTGTGTTGCATCTCCACTCCAGTTTGTTCAACAAGTGATTGTCCACTAGTGACACATCCCAAAACAGCATTACTTATTTGAGTATTTGTATTTGACACCTGATGTGTAGCGAGTGACGAAAAACTGAAAATATAGTCCCCTGCGGTACTCCTCTGCTGACCACCCACTCAGATATACAACCTATAACAGTGGTGTTTTTGTCAGGTAGTCAATAATCCATTCAGCTGCAAAGGCGTCCAGCTATGGTTTTTCTAGTTTCTCACAAAACACTATAGATTGATTTGTGTTAAATGCAATGTGGAAATCAAAGAATGTGATCCCCAAAGTGCAACCTGCTTTGTCCAGATGAGAATGGATTTGCTGAAGAAGGTGGATAAATGGCATCTTCCTTGCACTTCAGCTCCTGGGCACATCTAAGATGATTATGCATTATCACAACACTGTAGATTAGGCAACAAAAAAACAAAAAAAAAACAAAAACACACACATGGAATATAGCCACCTTAAGCCATTACTGTCCTCTCCCTCCCTTGAATGTTTTTTTTCTTGCTCATCAGCTCTTTTAGGTCACTGGTGATATATAACTTTTTAGTTGCATACTGAATTTGGATACTGTCCATGTGAGAATGATCTCAAAGTGTAGTTATCAAAATAAATAAAACAACTAATTTACTGCCACTGTTCCAAGCCCCCTCCCCCCCAAAAAAAAATTAAGAATATGTTCATTTACTACATTTTCCACAAGGAGACCCAGGACTGCACACCAACACACAACAGCAATCTCTTTGTCAAGTTTGAGGATGACACCACTGTGGTGGGGGTCATCAATAGAGTGTTAAACTACTGGGAGGTGAGAAGCATAGCATCACTGGCCAGCAAAGTCCAGCAGCACCTCAAGTTTTTCCAAACTAAGAAGCGCCAGAGCACCAATCCCCATCATGTCCACCTTCTACTGTGGAACCACTGAGAGCATCCTGACCGGCTGCATCACTGTGCAGTATGGCAGCTAAACTGTATCCTGCCGTAGGACCCTGCAGCACATAGTGAGAGCAGCTGAGAAGATCATCTCTACCCCCTTTCCCTCCATCCAGGATATCTACAACATGCACCTAGCCCACAAAGCACTCAGCAATTCAAGTAACTCCACCCATCCCACCCACTGCTTCTTCAGTCCCCTCCCCTCAGGGAGGAGACTTCAGAGCCTCTGGCTGAGAACCAGCGGACTGAGAGACAGTTTTATCCATCAGGGCATCAGGATGCTGAACTCCCTACCACTTCCCCCACCCCCCCCCTCTGCCCCCATAAACTCTGGACAATGACCCCCCCCCCCACACACACACACACACACACACACACACACACACACACAATATGGGATCATCAACCTTACCTTAAGAAACAAAAAAAAGACTGTTTAAAAAGAATACCTAACTGCAGATTGCACTCTTTACACTTTTCACTCTTGTACAGTACCTACTGCCAGATTATGCTGTAGATGATTTCAGACTAGCTGTATTTCTTTTTCATAGCTATCTTTTAACATCTATGTATTTTTTAATTTATTCTTACATTTCATATATACATGTCTTTTGTTGTTTTTTTCTTGTACCAGGGATATGAGAGAAACAGTTTAAACTCTCTGAATATCCTGTATATATGCCAGTTTTGATAAAGTTTATTTACTTACATTCTTATTTAAAAGACTGCTTTGATTACTTTCCCCACCCTCGATCTGACCCTCGAGCTTCCTCGACTCTCTCCTTTACCCATCTCCTCCTAGCTTCCTCCCCAGTCATTTACTGCTTATTAAAGAGTCTCTGTCAACCTTGTCCCATCTAATTCTCACCCAATTACAATCTAAATGAACCACAGGACTGCTTAACTTGCTTTGCCTCTTGCCATTGTTTAATTTGCGATGGTAACAAACGCTGATTAGTCCTCTGTAAAGGTTCATAAATTAAGCACTCAAGACAGAATAAATCACCATTCCCTAAAAAGATAAATGGGAAATTTAATTTTCCATATGGATCACACTCACAAGACCTAAATGAGAAAAAAAATTAAATAAAAATGACTATTTCCTCAGGCAGGAGGCCTTTAGCAAGCAAGACGTCCTGCCATCTTTTGGACGCAGTATTGGAAAAAAAATTGGATGGCTTACTTTTTTTTTTAACTGGATGCCCTGAAAAATGTTAAACTTTGAACCTATTAGTCAGCAAAGTGCTATAATTATGTATGCTGTAAAAGGGGTGGGCCCTGAGGACCCTGTGGCAGGAAGCTTCACAGCAGACAGAGGCACAACTTTACAGTCAGCTCTTAGTGTCAAGCATGATGATGAACTACATTTTCCCTGTCTGAAACAATCAAAATCACTATGTTTTGAATGGACCTCATGAGATAGTGAATGCCACTTGTGTTTTGTTAAATATGTTCAGGATGCAGAAGCACCAAATGACCAACATTGATCAGAACTGATCATTTTCCACATAACCGGCCTGACTGGTAACCAGCAGGTCAACCTCACTCATTACAGGTTCCATTCCAGGCTGTTTTGCATAGACTGTGTTTTATGCGAAGTGGCACATCCATTGTCAATGACATCCATACGTTCAACTGGAATGTTAACATGGAAATATTTTCTTATGCATGAACCAGAGTCTTGAAGATAAATGAGTAGATGATATGCAACATCACCAATAGGTTTCTCAAGAACAGTTTTGAAAAGTCTTCTTGTAATACAAGGTTCCAAATTAGGGAAAGAGGCCAGGGAAGCCAGCTGGAAACATGCCCACCCTATGTCAATCAAAGTTAGCTGTAGCTACCAGCTCCTTCAGCCGATCCATACTGGAGGAGCTGCAGCACTGCCAGCAGACATTTGAAGCATAATATCTCATTTCAAATGTTGCTTCTGTTACGAAATCACAAATGAAAGCTGTGTTTAGCTGAGGCTGGGTTAATACAAACTGCTGACTGCTTCCCTGAGCTTCATGTCATAATGATGATTGATGAAGAAGTGATGATGACTAGCCAATAGCTGAAAAAACGAAACTCGAAACCTGTCAACACTGAGTCTTGACAAGCAATGTCAAACTAGTAAGAAAACCTCCATTACCAGTGTGGCACTTTTTACAGGTGGTACCATGACTCTAGACATACAAGAACGCTAATTATATGAATGTCATAATAATCTAAGGCAAATAAAAAAGTAACTTAACATTGTGGAAGAGATTACTATAATTTTTAATTTATTAAATTGTTAAATAGAGGGTAAACTGCCATAACAAAAGGCTGAAAATAAGTGAAGAAACCAGCACATGATAGTGTTGGAAGAAAAGAGAGAGAGACCTTTTCTGATCAAGGAAAAAAAGAGCAAAGAAAAGTAAAAGTGACAACATCCTCTATTTCATCATGGAAAAATTAGTTTTAAAGTTTAAAAAACCAATGAAGAAAAATAGGGGAAAAAAAAAAAAACCAATGTCGAAGTTTCCCCATTCATGTCAGAAATTTCCTTTCCTTTATCTCTATGAATTCATATCTACAGTGCTATTGTTTAATTTGTTTAAATAGATTACACAGTTGTGTTAATGTGTGCCATAAAAATTACAGATTAAAATCTAAATCTAACCACCAGACAAAAACCTACAATAGTGACCGGAATAACTTGATACTGACAAATAATGAGAATTAATCTTTCAGTAGCTAATGAAAATCTGACATCCCTTTCGAATTGTGATTTAACAGAATCATTTAAGAAGGAAACTTCTAGTGTAGTTCTCATTCAGCTGCTTAAAAAAAATTTCAACACAATGAAAAACTGACCAGTGATATACCATTATTCATCACGTAAACCTGGTGGTATGAATTTTTCAGCAGCTGAGACCATATAACTCTGAACTTAGAAAAGTGCCATACTTAGGAAAAAGGCAAAAAATAAGCAGACACAGAAACATGAAAAAAAAAAAAAAAGATATGCAGGGTAACAATACATTTCTGTTAATTAAAAAACTTGTATCTGTAAGAGTGCAACAGCTTAAGTAGTAATTAAAAAAGAAAAGTATTCAAAAACAATGTTTTAACTCCAACATTGTTTGCTAAGGTGGTCACATGCTAATTAGCATCATAATTGCATCTTAACATGTTTAGTCCTTTTCTGTTCTCAATTGTTGCACATATTTCACATTTGAACTTACTCTGCTATGCTATTTTTTCATCTTTTGTTTATGGTCTTTCAGGCATTCTGTTTACAAGATGCATACAAATAGAGAGATTTGAAAATTCAAACTGAAAAATGTCTGTTGAAAAAAATGGTATCCTGCATTTCAGTTGCTGAAATGCATTTTTTCTACAGAGTGACATGACTCTCCCTTAGAAACGGGGTGAAATGTTGTGGCAGTTGGGAGGGACTTGGAAAAGACTCACTGCTCCTCCACATGGAGAGGAGCCAACAAGCTAATTTGCCAAAAGCAACATCTTGTTTCACCTGTTTAGCAGAGCAAGCCACTGAGTCTTGTAGCCTTTGTCCAGAAAAACAGCAATGAAACAAAGAAAATACAAATATTGATGCACAAACAATATATTCCATGGTATATAAGCAGGATGAACTGCAGTAAACATGACACTAACAACTAGTGTTTAGTGGTAATAAAATATGAATTATTGTAGGTGCAATGGTGAATGCAATCTAAGCAAGACACTTTTGCTGGAAAGAATAAACTATAATTACACACAAACTACACAAAAATAAAATATGGGCACAGCCATTGTGCACAAATGAATTTAAAAAAATTGAGCAATGGAAAGAATTAGTGTTTACATGTTTTTCTTAAAATAGATTGAAAAAATAAAAATAAGCAAATCAGTTTCACTAAACTACTGTGAAGTTTTCTAACAGAAAAGTTTTGCAAATAAAACCTATGTTTAAAAAAAATAAATGAAAAATGTAAAATCAAATCCATTTATGTGGGTATGTCAGTGCTGCCAAATGTAGAGAGGTAAATAATTTGTTTATGAGAATGTGATTATAATAAAGTCAACATGCAATTTGTTCCTTTCAGAACTGTTAAAGGCAGCAGAGTACAAAACAACCAGAAAAGCATTATTATTTACGAAACTGTACTTCCCAACAAAACAAATAATAAATAAATCTACATCAAAAGATAAAATTAAACATTTAAAACTTTTTTAAAAATGCACTTGTCTAGATGCCAAATGATAACCATACACAAAAAGCCATCCTTGAGTAGAAGAACGTTACTTTACCCTGAAGATGAAGAAGGCACATCATAATGACTCTAATGCTTACAAATGAAATCACTTCCAAGAAATATTTATGTGACACCATCACAAAACTGCTTTCAGTCTCATTATTCATTCCAACAATAAGCACTAATATGTCCAAAACTGCACTCCAAGAGAACTTGTGAATGGTTAGGCCATAGTTGACATAAAAGAGGAGCTTTTTCTTAATTACAAGTGCCAGTGCAAACAACCCTCACAACAACTCAGCTCAACTTGGAATCCCAAATTTCTTCTTCAGTAAAGGCCATAAAAGCAGTGTAGATGGTCATTACAAATGAAATTAATAGTCTCAACAACAACTTGAACTCAACCTTTAGTCACTGTTGTGTCATCTTCCATCCTCAACAGGCTGCACGTACAAGGTTTTCTGAATTGTGAATGATTATTTTTAATTATCAACTAAAGAGAGAAACCAGATGCAAGTTAAAAAGAAACCAGGATACAAGTTAAAGAAACTTCAAGGTAAATGTGAAGAGGTTCTCAAAAACAAAATACAGACATTCAATATTTATAAACCAGTACCACTACAACACGTCAACTCCTCATCTTTGTTGATTCTGAAAGACGAATAGAATAATTGCGTATTCAATTTAATAATAGTAATGATATCTTTAGTCAGTCATCATTCAGGTACCTCCGTTGATTAGCCATTGTTTCTATGGGTACTGGTTTGATGGTCAGTTTTGCCTCTCAAACAAAATCTGAGGAGACATATTTACAAAGTTCAAAACAAGACTGGATAGTCATTATAAAAGGCACAAACCCTCCAAGCAATCACTGAAGAAGCATATTGGGGTCCATGTCAAACAAACATTACTTACTCATGTCTGACAGAGGAGCGAGCATGGTTGACAGCAAAATAATTATTCACCTGACAACTTTACAGAGAGGCTGACACTGTGAATGAGTGATTTCCAAAGCATATTCGTTTGTCAAGTTTGAATTCATAGACAGCAGTGTAGAGCTAAACTTAACTCTATTCATGAAAGTCTGACTTAACATTAATTACATATACACAGATGGTATCACATGCAAAACAATCATGCCTGTAAGTCATACAAAAGCTTGGGAAACTTATCACTTGGCACAAATCCACAAAAATACAAAACTGAATTTAAATCTGACACACTTTCAAAGAATAAATGAAATAAAAAGTAGTATTTCTTCTAATGTCACTCATATGGTAATAGTCACAGGTCACACGGCCGTATTAGTTTCTCAAAGGTCAGTTTTATCAAAACCATTTGGATGTAAATTACTTCCTAGAATTGCCCACTAAATAAAATGTAATCTATTAATTTATTATGTTTTTTATACTGTCTGAACACAGTAACTGTACTCACATTGATAGATGCTCTTGTCTGCTTTCTCCTTCTCCTGTAATCAGAGAACACAAAACACAAAAATGTTTACTACACAGGCTTTGAAGAGTGAAGAGCGAAGGGAGGCTAAAAAAAAAAAAATCTGTTGCTTTCCATGAGCCATCATTACTTTGTCTTTTCTTCTTTCATTTGAAAAAAAAACTGAACAGGATGGAAAGATGATTGAGTGGATCAAAATAGTGAGAGGTATAATAAAAGAAAATGTGTGCTGGATGATGGTGGAAAAACAAACCAAATTCTTAATAAATAGGTCCCAGAGATAATTGAGGGATCTAATTGGAAACACACTTCCCAACGTACCATATGGTCCAAGATGTCACAGAATTTTTATTAAAATGTAAAATAACTGATTTTAGCTGGATAAATTATTATTTTTCAGTGCTATCTCTGGCTACATTGAGATGGGCAAATATATCTTCAGTCTGATTAAAATAATCATAAATTACATATAATTTCTCTCTCTCTCTCTCTCTCTCTCTCTCTATATATATATATATATATATACACACACACACACACACACACACACACACACAATCATGAGTTTTAAAATAATGAGAAGCATATTTTGTTGGATTGCTTCAAGGAATTTATCAAAATGAAACTCCTGACGTGCAAAGATATCTGGCTTCTGCATGAAAAGGAAAATGATCTAAAATAAATGGTCTCCAAACTTTACAGATAAAATTTTATTCATTCAAGAAAATAACCACCATATCCTGCTCTGCAAATATGTTTAGCATTTATACAACTCTAAATGAAGAAACAAACTTCTTTGTAGAACTTAGCTTAAGAGGCTCATAAACCTAGTAGGGCAAAGAATAAAAAATAAAAGAAAATCAAATATCCCCTCAAATGAAGGAGAAACTGAGTTTTAAAAATTCAAACAATTTGTGTTTACTGCTCAAAGCATTTTTTTGTTTTTGTTTTGTGTTGTTTTGTTGTTTTTTGTTTGTTTGATTTGGTGATCACTATTTTTAATCAGAATTAAATTGTAAGTCAGAAACTCAGCGTTACTAAATTTGCAATATAAGCAACAGGATACCTTAATTACCTTTTGTCACAGATTCAGTCTTAGAGGCTGTTTTACTTTGTCATGCTTCTAGACAGACTGCAGTGTAGTTTGTAGATGTAGCATTTACCTGATCATTAAGGTTATGCATGAAAAGTTTATCTGTGCTTGAAGCAGAGAGGAGGAACAGCAGTGAATCTCTCCAAAGTAGTTTTTTTTTTTTTTTTGCTAAATGCATGTTGTTAAAATGTTATTGATCTGATGTCACAATGTCACAATTTTAGATATTTCAAAATAAAAAAAGTAAGCTGCTAAATGCACATATTTGGCCAGCCAACAACATATGAGGAAGGCCAGCTGAATCATTAACTTGTTTCTCTAAAAAACTTTGTAGCCTTTTAGCATGTTAGCTTCATAACACTTCATGAACACAGCCTTGTGTTTATTTTTTAATCATTGGATTAAATTTGGAATCTAAGAAACAATGTTTGCTGTGCCTCCACAGCTTATTTTTATCTACAGGGTGTAAAAATTGCAATCTCTGAGTATTCTGAGGTTCTTTCACATTTGGTAAGACATGACAACCAAGAAGAGCAGTGCAATGGTACATTCAATGATAGAAGAAGAAATCAGATTTCTTGGAACTTGATCATATCTTCAGCTCTGCCAATTTTCAGCTGATGAGTGAAGCTGAAAGTCATTTGAATTCAGTCAACAGCCAAATCAATAGCTCCATCCTTAATTTTATGAGGCAGGCACAAAAAGATGTTACAGTAAATGCACAACCATATGTAAGTTTATAGGTATTAATTATTAATAATTATTAATAATATAAACCATTCAGTTTTGTGAGATAATGAAAAAAGCAATGGGTTGTAGTTATTAACTGGATCAACATTTTTTTAATCATCATTTCTTATAGTAGGTGAAAACAGAACAGTGTCTATGAGTTTTTATGCACAGTACATAAGTGTTTTTATGTGGACCGTGTGCTCATTAGCGGCTGATGACATCTGTTACATACAGCATAAGGCCTTACATAAACATATCTGTCATATTTATTAACACAAAACAAGCAATGTTTTGATGCAATATCATGTTTCGAAAATGCCAATATATGGAAGCAAGTGAAGTATTGAGAGATTTTGCATTCTTGTCCCTCAGCGTGGATGCCACCAGTAATGAGGCTCAGTGATGAAACGTGTGCACATCTGCCAGGCCCCTTGGATTCCCAGGAGATGGAGAGTCTCATGAGAAACTCAGCAGTTTTAATGCTTCCTGTAATTGCACAGTCTTTGCCTCTACATCAATATCCCTCTTTCTTCACTCCCTCTGCCATCTGTCCCTCTTAATTGCAGGCATGCTTCCTCACGAAGGCAGGATAAAATTGAAGGTGCTCATCAGCACCGCCTTCCATCATCTCAAGTGCTGCTGTTTGATCAATTGATTAAAGAATCAAACCAAGCATAGAGGCGAAAGACAAGCTATACGCTTCTTTCTAAAAATTCTGTATTCTGTGATGATCTTTTTGTGCCAATACTTTGTATACAAAAAGTTAGGGGTTTTCTGTGGGGTATGAGTTCTGTACAGAAGGAAGTAACCACATCACTCATACTATTATATAAAAAAAAGAAAGTACATACTTTCTATTAAAAGGTTTAACATACAAGAGCAAAAAAATAAATCACACTCTCCTCCCTCATTGATTCTTAACATAAAAAGGTAAGTTCAGGTTTAAAAAAAAAAAAAGCAGCAAATAAAAAGGCTTTACAAACTAAGCCAAAAGTGGAGAAGCAGTCTATTAAAAAAATAATGTCTTAATATTTCCATGGCAAGTATGACTTCATCTCTGCTAAGTAGCTAACCAAATGAAACATGATTCATTGATCATCAAGTTTGGTTTAGTTGTGTGCAAACATTCGGATTTAATGTTGACACACTTCTAAAGAGAAAACAATCTGCATTTTTCCTGGACATCAAGCTGAAAACTTTAAGAAGGCAGCTTCTGAAAAATTTCATTGTAAAGATTATTGTTAAAAACAGGCTAGGTAGGCACCAGTATTACTATGAATAAAATTTCTCAGCAAGAATTCAATGGTTAGAGAAATTACAACAATCCCAAGAGCTGCCATAAAAAAAGAAGAAGAAAAAAAAAAACAAAATCAGCTAAGACCTTGTGAGGAAAACACACCTTTGTTATATGTTTTGATATATTTTTAAAAAAGAAAGCTAAAGAAGTAAAACTACAACTTTGGTATGTACAAGGCTATTTGCATTGTGTACTATCAGGTGCATAGTGTTCCTTTCAGTCGGTGGCAAAATTTAAATTGATCCCACAATAGCTCCACTTAAACAACAAGGACAAACGCCAGTGGGTTTCTATAAGGGAAGAGGTCATGTTTTCTGTCCTATATTTTGTAACAAATGTGGTGTATTTCAAATACAGCTTTTGTGAATTAAATGGTGAAATTATGAGAAGGCTTAATGTTTATTCATTTAAGGTTTTGAGTTAGTAGAGGCTATTTATGCTGGCTTTTATGAGTATTTTATTATTAATCTCAATTTGTTGTATTTTTTTTCTCTTTGGTGGGGGGGGGTGAATCTTATCAAGTGTTGATATTAAACTCATGCTCTTTTTAACATGTGAAATTAATTCTACTATACAGCATGGATTATGTTATTTACATGTTATATTTTATAAATAAACTTTACTTAGTTACTTACTGAGAGACACAGTACTTTTATTGGGAATAAAAGAGAATTGAATACATTTTAACCTCTATTGCTTGAGGCCATTTGCTAGACTTTATTCTTGAAACTATGTAGTGAGGTTGGTTGTGTTAATAGTTGACCTACAGGTAAGACCCACCCCTCAAAACACTGCAAAGCCAATGGTTTTTGAGTATCAGGTCCACAGAGACTGGAGCTACAAAATCTGTGACTTTCAGATCTATAGAAAACATTAGATAATCCTAAATAATCTGCACAGCATCTCATCCAAATTAATGTAGTCACCAACCCCATCTATCTTTCAATTTGGTGCATATTCCTCCATGGTACATTTAGCTCCCATTTAAATGTTCCTTGGTGAAAAAGGGGTCTGTTTTGTCCAAAATGTCTTGTAACAATGTTTTCACACTGGCACTCACCATTATAAAATGGCAATCAATTTATGGGCTTAATTTGAAAAGACACAGCTTTCGATCCACTGTGCTACTTTACTTTAGGTCTTGTGCTATATATCGAGTAGTAGACCCTTGTTAAAAATATTTTGGTCTTAGTCATTTGATTTCTTCTCTTTGACAGCTTTGACCATTGGTGGGTAGTTGGCTAGCACAACATCAGAACAGTTTATATAGCACAACAGATTTATTTCAGTGGGGATCAGCTGGATAGAAGGAGCTGACAAACACAGCTCACTTTGACATACACTGGGCGTGTCAGGTGGGTTTACTTCCAGCACAACATGGCTACACACTGTACGAAGAAAAAGATTTTTCTAAACAGTTTCCTTCATAAACCAGTGGATCATGTGACTTAATGCTTCATTATTTTTATATTTTTGAGAGACAGAAATTAGTTTATTTTGTTGGCAGAAAAAATGTTTTTATTTGATATTATTTTTAGTTCTCAACAAATGTGCAAAGACTAATGCTGAATACCTCAAAAAATCCACAACAAAGTGAAGAGAGTCAATGACAATTTTTTTTTTACATGTTTGAGAGTCAACCCTCTGCTGTCTGTTGACCTAACCCAAATGCTCAAACAATAATTCCTAAAGTAGTAACAAGTTACTCAATGAACTAAATGAAACAAGCCATAATAATCTCTCATTTTCTGAATGTGGTCATTACCTTCCCACAGAAGATGCACCACAAATTGGTCGAATTCATTTGCTGCCATAAACTCAGAATTTCTTCCATAAATAACTTCCTAAATATTAACCAACTTCCTCATAACGAATCTGTGCTGAAAATGGAGTCATTTTAAAATTTAAAGTAATAAAAGGATTTAATGGCAGGAAACCAAACTACAAGAAATCCATCCTCTCTATTTCATTTATCATATTTGGCTAGTCCTTTTATCAAGCCTGTGAGTATTTATTCCCAAAGCAAGTCTTTTTTTCTGGCAATCATACCTTGCAACTACAGTAAACAGCACTTAGTGTAGGTTTTTGAAAACAAATTTGCAATTCAATTTATAATTTTTATTGCGAGCTCTGGGGTTACATACACTTTCATTGAAAGTTTCCAAGGAATTATTTTGAGTGTAATTTGTGTCCAAATTTACCTTTTTAGATGGACATGCTTGTATGACTCACACCACCCCTCTAAATCCAACTGTTATAAAAGGTGTAATAGAGGTGTATAGAATGGTAATCTGTGACTGAATAAGTGATGATCGAAGTATGTCAACTGCCAGAATACACGGAAGCTACAGAAATGCATTATGTTAGCAATAATGAATAAACTTGTACAATTTTGTCTTTGCATTAACAGTTATATCACAAACACAAACGATTAAACACAAAATAGTACACCTCACTGAACTAAGAACTTCAGTGATTCACCATAGATTTAAGGGTTTAAATATTAAACTGGAAATGCAGAGAGGATAGCTCAATTGACAATTTAAATAAAGTGGGACCTGCAAATCTTTGGTCAAGGTGGCATTTTCATACTTCTCATTTTCTTTGTTTAAGTAATTCATTTTTTCCATTTAAAGGTATAACCCTTTCACTCCTTAACCTTCAATCCAATGAGCACAGTTCTGAATTTCTCCATGGTTTCTTTAAAATCACCTAACTTCTCTACATTCTTAAATTGAGCCCACAAGCAAACAAAAATTGTCTTCATGTCAGTTATATAGCATATAAAAATCCTGATGCTAATCATTTTATTATACTGTAAAACATACAGTAAATTCAAGCTGATGAAAGCATAATGCCATTTCAAATCAACTTCACCATACATATTATGTCAACCAACATTTTCCTGACTATACTATATAAGTATTAGGTATTAGCTCTTTTAAGTACAGATGGATGAAATAACTGGCAGCTGACTAGAATTGGTCAATTTTCAGCTAGATGGACACAGGCAAAGCAATTCTGCTTTTTGTGTTTGTTGTTGTTGTTGTTGTTACGCCCCTTGCAGTAAAAACAACAGAGTTAGGTCCAGAAGTATTTGGACAATGACAACTTGTGCTTTATGATTTTTGCCTTTATTCACCGTTGTATTTTTTTTTTTCAAATAGGTTTATTTTTCTATTTTATTTGGTTTACTGCAAAACTGATCAACTAGATGACTTTAAACACTTTAATGAATTGCATTTTCAACTTTAAAGACTATTTTTTTCCAAAATAAAAACTACTACTGTCATTAATGTTAATATTGAACAAAACTTGTACGTCTATGTGGCAAGCCAAGTTATTTATCTGTTTTTTGGGGGTTTTTTTGGTAACATTAAATGGGTACTATATTTTTAGTGAAATACAACCATAACTATAAAATCTATCCATCATGTCGTTGTCTTATTATATCAGGTACCATAGGAAATTATGCAGTGTTGCATATATCTTTTCAGGGTGCCACCGTCTTGTGCAGCTCACAGTGAGTGACGTACATTTCCCACTGGAATAAATTAGCACTGAGGCTACTTTTAGGTGTCATGGACAACTATAGAAAAAAAAAAACTTGACAGCAGACAGTGGTCTGTATGTTGTTGGAGGTTACAAATGGAAGCCAATTTTTAGGTGACAATTTTTGTCTCAAAAAAAAAAACAGACAAAGCTACAAAAGTAAATAGTAATACTATTCACTTTTCTTGCTTTGTATCTGTAAAGACATGTTGGGGGCAAGGGGAGAGGGGTATTATGGAGTCACAAAAGCTTAAGGAAGTGGTGCCAGGGCCATGCCATCTGACCATCTGAATGCAGATTAAGAATCAATTTTTATATTAAGACATCACCACAAGCGATACATTTGAATTCATTAATTTAAAAAAAAAAAAAAAAGAAAAGTAAAAATCACTCAACCCTCTTTTATGAGTTCAGCTGAGCCATAGTATCTATCCATCTGTGCCAACTAAAGTACTATGCTTGTGCCAGTATGGATTTCAAAACAACACAAAGCCTGCTTGTGGTGCAGGTGTTCAGGCAGTTGGCTTTGATCTAGACTTCTTTGCTTAATTTCTTATTCTTCTTTTGTGGGTCTTTTACACTCTATAAGACTATAGCATGCATCATTTCTGGAGCAAAATAACTGTCACCACTCATTCATTCCCAAAGGCTTTGAGAATACTTCCTACATAATGTTGATTCATGGATTTGCAGTCAGTCTCCCAAGGGTTGACTTTAAATTCTGGCACCAGCTGAGTTCCAATTCTTGACAGATAAATGGATGCTGATATGCATGGGAATTTCTTTGTTGCATCAAGGGATTTCAGAGGACAAAATTGCATTCCACAGCAGACTGCCAACTTGGCAAAGCACGCAGTGAGCAAGATTTGGAACAAAACAGGCGGTGTGCATGGTTCATTGTACAGAGAATAAGGATGACTGCAGGGCTGTGTGGTGTGCCTTCATCTATGCAAGTCTTTGACAACTTATTTGAACTTCAATCTTTTCTGCATACCAGAAACATAGTTGAAATGATTCATTCTTTTTTTAAATCAAGAACTAGTTTAACCTTACAGAGCAACTTTTTTTAAGTGTTTGAAAACTGAGAACACCATTATTGCTTTTACAGGACACATGAGGGTTATATCCAGCTGATCAGCAACAACTGTGACATAAAAAAAATAAAGAAAAAGAAAAGAGGTTTTGGCAGTATGTAAAACAAGTAAGGAAGACATTAGCATTGACTGTATATGTTGCTGCCCACAAGTCTTGGAAGAGTTATGAGGTCCCTTCTACAATTTTTGGATGCCATCATTTTATAGAAAGATTATTAAAACGTAAAGAACATTTAGGATTACCACCCAGGAAGTTCACCTTCTCTGAACATGCAATAAATCAAAAGCAATTGCAAAAAACCAGTGAGGTGTACCTCAGACTCTATGGGCTTCAGTTAACATGGTAAATGTTAAGATTAGCCCACGCCAGCATGAAGAGAACATGCAAACTCCACAGAAAGACTCCTGCCAGGACCTGGAGTCGAACCAACAAACATCTTGCTATGAGGTAACACAGCTTCCAATGGACAAAAATTCAGGGGACAAATGATATTCAATAATTAGATACATTTTTTGACAAACACAAAACCCACAAAGAAACATTCTGATTGCATTAGTCTGCATACCTTTTTTAATTATGGGAGCTCCTAAATGTTCTCAGAGTTAACCAACCACATTTAAAATTTGACCTATATGTAAATGACATATACGTCCCAGCTGTTGAAGAAATTCAGAAGTAAAATAACTAAAAATGTTTTATTTTATTCTAAACCATATTTTTTCAAAAAAGTGTTTTGATCTGATGAGACAAAAGGTTGAACTTTTTTAACCTTAAATCTAAAAAGGTCAGTTTTCTCTAAAGTCAAGACAGAGCATCAGCAAAGGAGAGAAAAAAAAACAAAAAAAAAAACAACCATGAAGCATGGGATGGTGGGGGGAGAAATAGGCTTTGGGGCTGCTTTTCTTCAGCTGGGGCAGGGGAACTTCTCAAAACTGATGGGAAAATGAAAAGCTTCTAATACAAAGACATTTTGATGCAAAACCTTCTGTTTACTGTCAAAAAATCTGAAACCAAAGAGAGTTACAAAGACTTGATGCTTCAATAAAAGCAAAAGGTGCTTCCACATAAGTAGTAGCTGGGAGGCGTGTTATTTCTCCAACCAAGATGTGGAAGGCTGTCTAATTTAAAATATTCCAAATATATAGTGAGTTTCTGTTTGTTGGGACATTGAGGATGTAACAACTCCAGCATGTATGTTGCCGATTCTGACTTTAATTTCATATGATGTGTATACTCTTTATAACCACTTATATCCACTGGATGTCATTGACAGTCGGGTATTTCTGGCACTGAGCAGAATGTTCTGTTATTGCAGTGCACTGCAGGAAGTGCAGAGGGCAGTACAGCTTTTAATGCCCGCTATGGTGACTGCATGCATGACAGGAGACAGAGAGTGAGTAAACGACCTGCACCATTGTTTTCAGGGGCCTTTGTGTCAGCCATCTTCTGCCTGTATCATTCGGTCCAAGCACCAGTAGTGAGTTGCCTGTGTGAGCTATGACAAGCAGTATTTCAGAGTAGCATTAGGGCAAGACTAGTGGAGGGCATGATAGAAAAAAAGAACTAATTGAGGTCTAACATCCAGAAATTGATCTGTATTTAAAATGAAGGTGTCAGTAAATGCATGACAATATCCTGGATTTTAAAATTAAATCATTGTCAAAATAAATGTAAGGATACTAAAATGTCAGCAAGTTAGATTGTGTTCCACTTTGAGCAGACCCTACTATCATTTTCTTTTTGAGTTGAACTTTCAGTTAAATCATTACTATTACTGCTACAAACTGCAGTTAGCAGCATGTCACAATGTTAGATATGCACAGAACCCATTCATCCACCAGTGCATTTATTTATCTACCACTCTCCTTTAATTAAGCTGACTGTTGATACTAGGCAACAGCAAACAGATTGGCTATTGACAACTAAAGACACAGACAGTAGTTTCTTTCCTCCCCCAAGTGGTGATCTTTATTAATCACCATGACTGACTGTGCTTTTTAACTTAAAACAACCCATTACTGCATCTTTTTCCATCTGCCATTTTCTGGCAAGTGCCTTGAGCAATCCAACAAAGATTTGCATCTCCACTCTCTTGATTCTGGCTGGAGTCAGGTCTTTTTGCCAACTTACAGTGAAGCCTGAGATTTACTTGTAAATGTATAAGAAATTGGCATTTTGACTATTCAAACATCTGATGATTGAATGATCACACGTCATTTGATTGGTTGCTGTTACATCAGTAAGACATTTATTAGAAGCTTCTATTTGAGTGAAATAAATATTGGTTATCTGTGGTACGCAGTCAATCAGTGAAGCTGAACTTCAGAGTTAAATATAGACATGAATTAACAACTGCAGGCACTAGTTCAAATTTACAATAAAAACTGATTTTTAGCTCTACAGTTTAAATAAAGGAGAAATAAATGTGGATGAGTTTGACTCATCACAAAAAAGGTGTTGCCACCCAGTCAAAGATTTATGACCAAAATAATTGTTACTTTACCAAAAAAAAAAAAAATGAATAGATAAAAAGAGAAGGCTCCCTCATCTGCCTTTTTCGGCTGCATAATAAATTATGCATGCTATGGGTTCCCTGAAAAAAAAAAAAAACATAAAATATATACAGACCACACCATTCACATGCCTTTGTAAAACAACACAAACTAATCCATTATAGTTTTCAGTTTTGAGCTTCTCTCAAATGTTCCAGAGTACAACATGGCTCTCTAATATTTATTTTTTGCACAGATTAAAAAATGTAAGTTTATTTTATTTAATTTGGAGAAAACAGATTTATGGAAAAGAATATTTTATTTGTTTTGCTCTAAAAATGTGAAATTTCTATTTGCTATTTAAAGAATAAAGCTGTCTGGTGAAGTCATCCCCTCACAATGTCATAAAAACTGTTTGAAAAAGCAAATATTCTAATGCTTCAAAACAGGAGAAAATAAACAGTTCTGATTCTCCTGCAAATTTTGCAATTGAAACAAAAATCTATTTCTGCAATAAAATGTAGAATAGATAACTATCAGAAAACATACCATACTATTTAAAAAAGTATCATAGATCTCACTCAAGCACACTAAAAAAAAAAAAGTCAGGTAATTAATTAGACACAGGTGTGAATGCACAGGTTTAGCTAATTAAGTGTCCGGTGAGTCTGCATATATCACTCTCTACTACTTCATTAGATATTCATATTTCCACAATAACATTCACTAAATCTGCACCAAAGAAATTTCCAGGTTTTTGTGACCAGGTACCTAATTTTTCAAGTGTTGTGGTTTAAGGTTAAAACTAACTTTTTTGTTAACTAGCTCTTCTGCTAGTTAGTCAAACTATAGTCAGCAGTTGAAACTCTCAAAAGTTGACCATAACAATATATATGCATAAAATTCTAGACTTAGTATTATCCAAATAAACCATTCACCTTTGACATGGTTCCAGATTAAATAATCATTAACTTACCCATTGATAGCTTGTTCTTCCAAAAGTGAGTAAATAAATGAGAACAGATTATAAAACCATGTTTCTCACACAGTATCAAATTTAAGTTTTGGCCAAAGGAACTGCTAGATCCAGAAGTTTAGAGAAACTCTCTGTTGTGATTGGCTGTTCCTCTTAAGAGACAGAGCGCACGCCTTGCTCTTATTGGCTGATATATTGTGGGTTTATCCCAACCACAGACTGCATTAATTTCTTCTGAAAACCTGAAGAAATGTAGCTACCATCTTAATTAATTGGGGAATTAGGACTTGGCTTAGCTGTTTCCAACTTTACTCCACAACAGCTGTCAGAGAAAAATACTGGTTACTTGTGAATTTCTTTTTTTTTTTTTAATTACAAAATCTTACATATTGTTTGATGAACTACTGTAATATATTGTGGATGGATTTGTTAGGTATCAAATTGTATGTAATGGAATTGTAAACTTTGAGATTAAATTCTTGAATTTTAGTTTGGTAATAACTCTGCACAAATATTCCACTTATCAATTCTATCACTTTCATTTATTTGAGGTAAATCAATTAGTGACACAACAAGTGATGCTGTCCCATTGAGCTTTGAGACATTTACTGAACTATTACCAACCATGTGGATAAAGACATTTGTTATTTGTCCCATCACCTGGGGGTTTAAAAATCAAAATGGAGAGTTTTCAGACTTTTCTGCAAGTAATCAGTTTGTAAGAACTGCATGTCAGCATCTAAGCAATTTAAATGCTAAACAAAGAATTTGAATCCTTAAAGTATCAACAGTTATCTGACTGCAAAACAGCCAATCAGAGCTGTATTGTGAAACAACCAAGCACAGCAGAGTAATGGAATAAAGAGTGCCTGGTCCAATGAAGTTACCAGGAATTGCATAACCTTGACTGAAAATTTGAGGACATAATAAGGATTATTATTTCTCCTTCTCCATCTGAAATTTTTTATGACCTTAAGAATCACTGAAGTTGGCAGCTGTCCTCCAGGACGGCTGGCAATATCCATCTTTCCATACTGAAAAGTGTGATTTTTCTTCTTTTTTTTTAAAATTTATTCATTTTGGCATGCAGAGCAGAATATATCTAAAACTCAAATATAATGGGGTAATTACATAAATTGGGGCCTTGGAAACTTCTAGATTGTATCCAATTACACTGATATATCGGAGAGATAACAAATAGAAATTTTGAAAATGAAAGTGGTGGCCATATTGATGACGTCGTCTAGACATAACTGGTATAGTATTTACTTAGAAGAGTGGTCATCATTTATTTCCTGCTTGACAGCTAGTGATTAGGTGACAATCAGGTCAGCACATGTACGTTATTAAAATATTCAAAACAGCTACATTATCTATATTCTGGTGACTGTACTTTTGAACAGCTGAATCAACCAAACAGTGATGCAGCATAGTTCAGTTAAAGTATGTAAATGTTTCAGACCATGTCATTAGGTGTGAAAAGCTAAGTAAGAAGATATTGTTTATGTTTGAGTGGCTGTTTGTGTTTTGCAGTAGAAGTGGCTCCCATAATGTGTTCTTCTGACCAGTACAGCTCTCACATAAAACCCAGTGAAGATGCCAGACTTAGACATTAGACCCTTTGCTGGTCATCATTTTAAAATTTAATGCTTCCCACTTCAGTAACAATAGTGTCATGGAGGTACTGTAATTTTGATTCTATCACTGAAAACTGAGATGATATAAGGAAAATGTCTATTTTTCAGTACTTACACCTCAACATCTACAGCTTTTACCAGAAATTATCCCAAGGAAACAAGAATTCTCAGTGATTATAGAATAGCGAATGAAAATCAAGAATTGAACTGAAAAATACTTGTCGTTCTTAAATGGTTGTACTGTACCAATCGTCATTAATCACAAATGCTGATTTCATTCATGTTTTAATTCAAAACATGCATAATATGAGGCTTTGATTGGAGCTAAACAGTTCTGAAATTGACAGCAAATGTGTTTTGTCAGACTAATTTCTGACTGGCTTCATTTTTCTTTGGAACCCTAATTTGATTCATAGTTGATGTGATTCATTTATCATTATTCACTTTCACTAGTCTGTTAGAGGGAGAGGGTGAAGGCTGAAGCTGTGATGTTTTTCTGTGCATGTGTGTGTATGTTCGGGGGGGTTACACAGGATATTTACCATGGAGTGAGGCTCTTGGGAGGAGGTACGTGACATGCTCCTGTGTCCTTCAGCCAGCCAACGTCCTGACGTCCCCATCAGAGTGGCCAAAGCCACGGCCCACACAGCCAGGCAGCCCATGAGTACGTGTCTGAGCAGAAAAGTGAAAACACAATAAACAAAAACAACTAATAAATCAAATATACCCAGTTCTGCAGTTCTAATATGTGTTTGTGTTCAGTAATAATAGAACAGTTTATGTTGAATATGTAGCTTTGCCGTTTGAGACAAAACCATGGTCATTATTAATGTGGCAAAATTAATCATGTCAAGTTAGGGCTGTTGCGAACCACTAAGTAACTTTGATTTACTCTGATTTTGTTCTGGCACAGGCCTTTACATGACTTTATTTTACTTGACAAGACATCACTATGCTCTTCACAGAAGAGATCGAGAAAGGTCGGCAGATATGATTTCAATATTTGACAGCAGCCCTGAGGGTGTGTTCACTGGAAGACTGGAAGGAAAGTGAGACAAAGGAAAGCAATATTTTGTGAATAAGATATTCTCAGACTTTGTATGACATAAATGCTAAATTAGATGAGCTATAATATAGTAGTATAGTGTAGTAGTATTAGTCCTTTCTTATTAAGAGAAAAATACGCCTGAACTTACGTGAATGCATTCATCTTGGATACAGATCTCTTAAAAAAACTACCTTATATTCAAATGCTTGCACACATCATCACATAAACAGCATAATTAAATTATATAAACATCAAAGCACAAACTGATGAATCTAATTTTCTGTGTAACAAAGGACACCGAAAATCTTTTCATGTCACCAAAGAAACAAGCCTCTGAAGTCGCAGATGCAGGAGTGGCTTCAGAGTTTAAAATAGATCCTTTTCATTGTTGCAGCACTCACAAACCCAGACAGATGTGCAAACAACTCCAGGAGGAAATTAAAACAAAAATGCACGATGCTTTACAACTGTTCTAATGTGGCATAGAAAATTCTGTCAATTAATGAGTAGTTTCAATGCTGAATCATTTAAAATGGTAAAAAAAAACAAAAAAAAAACACCAGAATTAAAAGACTGACATATGTTTTAATTACTATTGTTTAGGTGGAGGTGCTCAAGAGTAATAAACCAGAACACTTTTCATTTCAATTAAAATCAGATCATTAGACAATGTACAGAATGATGAAATGCTTTGAAAATGGAGCAACGGCCAATGTAGTGCTTTAAGGTAACGTCTTTGTTTCTTCTTCTGTGGCTTTATAATAATTTATTGTGCATTGAAAGGCAAACTTGATAAAATATCTCTCTTGAAGTTTGAACAAAGGCGCAGTGCAAGTGTTTATAATGGTAAATGTCTGCAACTTATGTACCCTGTAATATTGAACATTATTAAGGAAGATGTGACAGAGCTTGGCCTTTAATGCCCATTATACTGCTGGAGGAAAGATTATTCTGTTTTAGAGATATTTTACCTAAGTACATAATTATCTAAGCATGTATGCAAGCATGTATATTATGTTGGGGGGAGAAATAAAGACTTCACAGGCGAATTCAGATGGTCTCGCAGCTCAAAGGGGATTTTATTGCAGGGTTAGACAAGCTGTGACATGTTCAGCCATTCTCTGCAGAATGCCAACTTGTGACACTGCCTTGCCTATATTATACCCATGGTTTTCCAGTGATGTGCGTTGGGAGTTAAGGCACAGTCCATATTGCTGAGTTGCCAAGTCCTGGCTGGAACATGTAGTCTCGTAAAACTAGGAGTCCTCATCCTCTCAAGGATGCTGACTATGGCGCAAATGTCTGCAATGCCGGTCTAAATGCCATATTCTAGACAACTATATCTTGAACAAGAGGTGCTCCAGTGTGTCCAGGAATTTAACGTTGTTGCTAATCTCATTGGTATAGATTGACTCTGATCAGTCAGTTCTTCTACATTTTTAAATTTAAATTTTCCATTGGTGGTATCCATACTCCATACTTAAAATTTGGCAGGGCATGAGTATGGAACATATTGGACTTCTTTATGTATGTTTATCTCAAATGTGTTATTCATCTTTGCTATGCCATTCTTAAGAATTAAAGGTATTAAAATCAGTAGTCACATTTTTAGTCATGTTTCCATGTTTTGGTGTTTCAGCCTTTTTTTTTTTTTAATCTTTTTTAAGTCCTCCTTCTTTATTTGTACTCATCTAGTTTTGTTTGTCCCGTTATGTGCAGCTGTCCTTTTTACTTCCTCATTTCATTTTAAAGTGTTCTAAAATGATTTTGTATTTTATTTCCTGTCTTTTTGTCTTCCTCTATCATCCCCACCTCTTTAACTCAAATGAGTTTTTTCAAAACTGCAAAGCATACTACTGCTCTACTACAGCGTCATAGGTAGTGCTTTGGCAATACACAGGACTGTAAAGGCCTAACATTCTCAACTCATGTCACTTCATTTGTCACTTTATTTGCCTGTTATTTCACTTCAGTGTCTCAACCTACTTTTTACATCATGTCTCTAGTCTTACTTTGTTGTATTTTAGTCCTTAATCTGCATTTGCATGTTTATAGTTCTGTTTTTATTTTATCTTTTCCTGTTTTTAATATCTGTGTTTCTCTATTGTAAGTGCTGCTGAGTCCCTAGATTTCCTTCAGGGTCAATAAAGTATCTACCTACCTACCTACCTACATACATACATACATACCTACATATATAGATCTATCTATCTATCTGTCTAAATAGATAGATAGATTTATCTATCTGTCTAGATAGATAGATAGATAGACAGACAGATAGATGGCCATCTATTGCATGCTGTTTTCTACCAAAACAGTACATAGTATGCAGTATCCAAGCATACAATATGACATATGTGATAAGTACCCATATGCCTTGCTGTTTTCAGGAAATTTTCAACTGACCGTGTGCGCTTCACATACTACATACCATAATGCACTACATCACAACAGTGGAAGCCAGTTGAAGCAGTCATGTGATCAGCATGTTTGTTTTTATGGTGGTATAGCACATACTAAAAGAACAACAGGACAAATATGCTGGATATACTGTATATCACATTGCAGATATGGTACACAGTATGTGGTTTTGAAAACAGCCTGTGCATTCATAATACTAATCTGTCTCCCCTCCTTGCCCAGCTAGTCCATTGTCAATCAATTTGATCATGCTTCTTGCATTGTTTGGCATTTTCCTTGCCTTGCTGTCTTTGTATCCTACTGTGTTTTTGCTTTTCTCCTGTCTTCTGGTCTCCTACATTTTCAGGTCCTTCTAAAATAAAGTGTTAGTATTTACTTGACCATTTGTTGATCAGCAAACTAAGCTATAAATACTAAACTACACATATCTTAAAATGAAACTGAAACTGATATGGCAAATATTTTGGCAAATTGTTACCACTTCACACATTCCAGGGACATGGTGCAAAATTTAGAGGATTCATTTAGTTGTTATTTTCTACACCTAAATGAACTAACTCCTCCACCAACTCTTGATGGCTTATGCAACATAGATAATAGTCTCTGCATTTAACAGCCAGTTGTTGCCTCAGCTTCAAGCTGGGTGGTGTATGGTGAGTTCTTAAAATAGTTCTAAGAGGGAAAAAAAGGAAGTGAGACTATTTTGAGATTGTTTTGTCAGTCGCATCATTTCCAGTGTGAAATCTGAGTAAATGCACTCAAACTTCAAAACCATGAAAGCTTTTTTGTTTTTATGTAAACATCACCATGAGGAACCACAGACATTATTCAGATAGTCCACTAGCCGAGGGCTAATGGACCCTCGTAGATGAGAGCTCACCCTTGTGGAAATTAAACACCAAATGAGATCTGCCAGTCACTGTCTTAATGTGCTGCCTGGGCCCCCTGGCATTGGCCCACACACAGCCACACACTTTCACAAATGAGTACACAGAAGCACACACACGCAAACAGGGCACCAGTTGTGAAGACTGAATGGTCCATTTTGAAATTCACCGTGAGGGAGAGAATCTATGGGGAAACCATGATTTGACCAGAATATTAAAAAGCTTAAAGAAAGAAACTCTTTAAAACTAGTGCAGCTGGTCAGACTTATTTTCAGTTGGACTTGCAATAAATGCAGACTTAGTGAGTGGAAAGTTTAAAAATATCTACTCAAACCCCAGCTTGCCCAGTCTGTCACTTTTTTCACGTGACCCATTTCAGAACTTCCAATTATCAGAAGAAAAAAATGATTTGTTGGACCCTCAAGTGTCCCAGAACTGCCTGCATATGGCTTCCTTAGTTTACTGGTATTGTAAACAGCCATTTTCTTGTAGACCAGCTTTTTTAAGCTCATTACAGTGCTGGCAGGGTGACGGGACTTGGCTGAACTGGTGTACATGTGCTTTCTGTACTTGGGGAAGGCATTAAACCATATCCCTCGAGATATTGTGTCAGAGTTTGCTCTGATATACTGGTTGAAATCTTCAGTAGAAAGAGATGGAAAGTTCGGTCCACATTGACAATGAGCATCTCTAAATCCGAGGCCATAGTTTTCAGTTAGACAAGGGAGGTGTTTCGTCAAGTATCTAGGTGTTTTATTGAGGGAAGTGATGGAATAATGGAGCAGGAGATCGGCAGGTGGATCAGTGCACAATCTACAGTAACGTGGACTGATCTGCTCAGCATAAGCAAAACTCTGACTGTTCAATCTCTGTTCCTTCCCTCCCCTAACTTTAGTGACAAAAAGAGCAAGGTCATGAAGTGGAAGAAGTGAGTTCCCCCCATACTGTGTTTAGGAGGAGTTCAGTCATATAGGAACAACTCTAAATAGAGTCACTGCCTCTCCACATTGAGAGGAGCTTGGGTGGCACCTGAACAGGATGTCTTATCCACATCTCCATGGGGAGGTGTTTCAGGCCTGGCTAACCAGGAGGAGTCCCGAGGCAGACCCAAGACACACTGGAATGATTATGTTTCTCCGCTGCCTTGGAATACCTTAGTAGCCTCCTGGAAGAGCTGAAGGAGGTGTCCAAGAAAAGGGACGTTTGGGTCTATGCATAAGCTGCTGTCCCTGCAACCCAAACCCGAAAAATAAAAGTTAATGAATGGATGCATTTTCCTTTTCATCACAAAAAAATCCACATCAAACCATTTCATACAAACAAAAACAAATGCAAATATAGAAACAAAGGTGGAGACTTTTATGACAAGTTCACCTCTGCACATGGAAGTATATGTCAGTCATCCTTTGCAGCCAGTGGCATAAAGAACAGTTCACTCGGAAAAATCAGTTTAATTATAAATCAGCAGTTCTGGAAGTAAACATACTGTCTGTGAAAGCACTAAAGCTAGAAAGAGGATCATTTCTATAACAGGATAATAATCCCAAACACAATTCAGAATCCACAATAGGCTACCTCAGGAGGCAAAAGCAGAAAGTTTTGTTCTAGCTCTCACATTCACTTGACCTTAACATCTTTAAAAATCTGTGGGTAGTCTCAAAAGAGCAGTTCATGCAGGACAGGCCAAGAATCTTACATAAAATCCCCATGTTAAAGCTGAAAGGATATAGCCTCAAAACATTGTTTATGATCTATGGATTTGTGTCTCTGAGCTACAATCTATTCCTGTAAGACTGTTCTTTGAAAAAAAGGGGGTTCCTGTCCTCTTCAGTTATTTACACAACTGTTATAAATGTTGGCCACTTAGGTAAATATGACCAAATAAGGTGGAAGCCAAACTAGTCACTTAAATCAATGCATTAGTGTGCACTGTGTATCTATGCATGTTTATTTTATCCCAAAAAAGTCTGACTGACTAAGTTAGTATGTTTGTCAAGAGGCAGAGACTTCATCCAAAGTCAGAATCAGAAACATGTAAATGAACATTTTATGCAGTCATACAGCTTCTCTGTTTTTTTTTTTTTTTTCTTTTTTCCTGTAATGGCAGGTGATCAAGCTGTGTTCTCCCCTTAGCTCCCCGTGCCAGCTGTGCCTCACATCAGGTACATGTGCTGTCAGTTGCAAATGATGCATGTGGTTCCAGTACGACACTCATTCCCCACTCAGCATGCTTCTTTCCTCCCTGCAAGTGCTGAGTAATTAAAAAAAAATTCCAAAAGGGAATCGTTGGGACAGAAAATAACATCTGTGAATGCTGATAGTGTAAGATATGTTTTAACAGTAGTCTGAAATAAAATCTTTTGCACATGAAGTCTGAAATTCTGAACACAGATGCTATGTTGCAATTGTCATTTATGCATGACTGAGTTTCACTCAGTTATTGAAAAGAACTATGAGACATTCAGAATATCAGATTGGTTGTCCTACCGCCTAGACGATAAACAAGAAAAAAAAGAAGCAGATGCAGTTAATCATTGTATAACTGTATAACTATAGGTGTTATATATGGCTCATGATCCAGTTTGGAAGAGACCTCTTAAAATCCTGATACTCTGAGTGCTTCCTCAAACTGATGCCCGTCTTCGGTAAAATCTCTGCTGTCAACCTGCTATCTGCCTGCACTTAGCTCTCAAACACTCCCTTCTCCGATCAGATGTTTATGCAGCATGAAATACGGTCACCAGGAGAATCGCCTTTGCACAAACTGATTCTCTGACTGCATTTCACACTTGTTCCAGTGTTGCTGGAGAAGATTGTAAGAAGACCAAGGGTGTCAGTCTGACAGTCAGGCATGCATCAAAATCACTTCTTCTAAACCTGGTTATTTTATGCTACAATTTTATTATTCTATGTTTTTACACCTGACTTTATTAAATGTCAGGATGGTCTGCAGTTGCATTTCACAAAAAAAAAACTTACAGGACAAAGTAACCTAGAAATATAAGTTTTAAACTATTGCAACAAAAAACTGCAGCGCTGCTTAGATTGTTATCGGCTCAGGATCCAGACAGCTCACACTTTAAAAGATTTTTCTCAAATAGAAAAGTAGGAAGTAATGAGGCAAGAAATTATATAATTACAGATGGTTTTTCATTTGGAACAAGACAGGGAATGATTTGACTTTCTTTTCCTCTTTTGTTTTTATCTTCTTTCGTAAAGTTGAACTTTTTCCCAGCAGTTCACTTTGTGAAACCAGCCCATCGACTGTGGTTCCTTAATGAGCCCACTTAGCTGCCCTCACAGGTATCTCTAGCTGACAATTATCAAAGTAGCCTTCCCATACTTTCATTATAACATTAAAACTGCTCAGGAATTCCAAGGTCCTGGCCCAACCCACACATTCTTCAGACCTCAATTGTTCCACCCCCAGTACTCCTATACCAACAAAACAGACAATTCATGTCCCTTCACATGCTCCAACAAATCTGACCTGACTTGGCAGCACGACAAGGTTCTACACAATGTTAGCCTGGTGATTTTAAAATGACTATTGACTGGTATTTTTTTTTCCTAACTTCAAAAAGTTACTTGATCTAGACAGTGACTGAGTAGAGTTGTTGGAGAGAGGTAAAAATATTATTTGTTCATGTAAACAAATTCCATGAAAAGACTGAAAGAATTAGTTTGCTCAGTACTTTGACCCCCCTCACCCATGACGTAATGCTTTCATTTATTTAAAAGCCAAGTTTTTTTTTTCTAAAACTACTGCACAATGTGGTCTCAAGCAAATACTAATTAAACTGAAGTTAAAAGGGTATTTGTTGGTAATGATTTACAGGCACTTACCTTGTGCATTTGCAGCATAAATATGGTTTACTGTATATTGTATTGACTACAGATGACCTGCAGTGAAATGTTTAGAATAATGAAGAAACATAGCTCACTGGCAGTTGTAGTCTAGACCCGTAGCACAAGGATATAAGTCAAAATAAGTACTACATTCACAGATAATGCATGTATTATGCCATGTTATGTGACAATAAACAAAGAGAATCCACAAGGTTTAAGAAAGTTTTAAAAATATTTTATATATACTGTCATAACTTAAATATCTTAAAATAATGGGCTACCTCATATTTTCTCAAGCTTTTCAAAAACAAAAACAACTGAGCCAAATATTTATTTGAACTTTTCCATTTTCAGAAAAACTTGAGAAAAAAATGACTTAAGCCATTATTTTATGAAGGTGATGATATTGTTCTCATATGGCTTGCATACTGTAAACAAAAATGTCTGTAAATGGGCAAAAAAGAAAGTGGATAAAGTCCTTTAATTGCAACAGGCATAAAGGCTACAGGCACATTATCTGAAATACCTTACAACAGCAAAAGTCTCTGTAATAAAACTGAGTTATAAAACCAGACAAACACGCAAAGTCTAGAAAACAGCACAGCAAATATTCTGAGCAACAATAACAATGCCATTAGGGCAATTAGAATGTGTGACCCAAACATATGGCACCAGTAGTAGATAAGTTAATGTATTCATTTTGCAGAGAAACAACAACATATGTGGCTTTTTAGATAATGCTGAAATGTACTCATCCATCCATTCACTTTCAATATTCATTTTGTTCTGCTGAGGGTCACAGGGAGGTTGGAGCCTGTCCCAACTGTCAAAAGCTGAGAAATGTGGTACATTCTGAACAGGTGGGTCACATACAGAGGTACAAATGTATAGTTTTATAAGCAATTTAAAGTTCTCAGAGAAAACCCATACGAGCACAGGGGGCATTTTGTCAATATGTGTTCTCAACTGTAATTGTATTCTTGTCGAACTGTGAACTGTCATCAGTCTGAGGACAACAACCATTCCAATTAAAAGTCTGCATTTGGCCAAAACTGGCTGAAATTGTTGCATGTGTTCCTGCTAAATTCAATTTATTGAGGATGCATGCAATGCAGACTTATGCAAACTTGAGACCATCAATGAGCAGACGAGCATGGATAACAATGAAGGAGGAAACTCTTTACTGCAGGTTACATATCTGAAATACAACTGTTACTGTGTAACCAGAAGTGCTTTTAAGATGTTGTCATGCAAGAAAGTAGTTCCTCTAACTGCAAATTTGTGGTTGACTTTCCAAGATAATGTGTATTTCAACATTTCCTGCAATGCTTTAGAAGATAAGTGGGCTCACAAGAGGAAAGCAATAATACCTCATGCCATCAAGTATGCTGCTGCTTCAGTAACTCAAATACTGAAATGCATCCTCTCACCCTTCAGTTTAAATCTGTCTCATTTGAACTTACTAAGCATGAACTACCAAGTAGCTAGTCCAAATTTAGTGTAGTTTGTACTTCATACTCAGAAATAGCCCAGGAGAACATAAAAATCTACACAGAGAACCCAGCTGAGATTTGAAACCTTCTTGTTGTGCCGACAGTTATCACACCATCTTGTGCGCTGGAAATAGACCATAAGGGAAAGTAAATGTGACAGAGTGAAGACAGTGCAAGTTCTGTTGCATTATGCTTTAGCACCAGACATCTTTATTAGCCAAACTCCCAAATTAATAAATGTTTGACATAGTCTTTTTAGTGCTTTCTGTCCCCATAGAAATAACAGGGCTCTGTGCTGCTGGGTAGCAAAAAGGCTCATCTTGAAACAAGTGAGAGAAGGAAAAAGATCAGTAGCCTCTTCCTTTGTATCAAATTCTATTCTCATGTTGGTATACTTTGCTTTTCTGATATTGACTTTTCCCTTGACAGGTTTCAGTAACTTAGATCGGTAGCCCTTGGGTGTGAAAGCTCACATCCTGCTAGTCAGGTGTCTCTGAAAGACACACAGGCGGAAAGTGACTTGTTAAATCCATAAATCCCTTGCAGACTGCACGGCAAGCCTGTGAGAGCACAAGGGATATCAGGGGGTGTGCAGTCCCACGACAGGGTGCCCTGCTTGACTAACAGGACTGCATCTGCTAATCATCCTGCAACAGGAAACAGGAAACTACAGGATAGAGGTTTGAGGGAAATAGGTTAGGGATAGAGGTTTGTGGGAATAAATAAAGCATAACTGGATCCCTAAAGGCAGCTTTTTGGTGTATAGTATGGCTGACTGAAGAGCAACTAGAGCATGTGTATAGATACATGCCGCCATTTAAAGCTTTATGCATATCTGCACCAGTCAGAAATTGATGCATACAAAGAAGTAGATTCTCTTGAGGAGCCAAATTTAGAGATATCAACATATATCAATACATCACTGACAAAATCAACGTTTCTTACATCAGCGCCCTGAGCTTTGACTGGATCCTGCCAACAAGAAAACACAATTGCATTCAGCTAATTACCTGATTGTTTAGTGGAGACATTTACTGGTCAGACAGACATCTGATCAAACTGAAATTGTCAGTGGTATTCATAAGGTGAAGAAGTCATGCAAATCTGCATTTGATTAATTTGAACTCTGAATGGAGGGTATAGATGTTTGTTTGTGAAGCAGAAAATCTCAGCAAAGTGGTACTTTTTCTAAGCAGAGCTTTAAACTGCTAATCCTCTACATGAGGAAACTGATCTCAGCGAAGTTCAGAAAGGTATCAACCACAAAGCTCAAGTCACACCATTTTTCAAACATTTAAAACAAGAGAACACTTGTTTGGGAGTTTTAAAGTGCGACTTGTGGGATAACTACGTACATGGGTACAGCCAGATGGCTGACTAAAGCCAGTGCCGAAAGCAGATATGTCAGGTGACCTTTCTGTAACCCATCTACACATTCCTCCCTCTCCACTGACTCTTTCATCAGTTTGCTCCATTCAGGCAGAGCACGCACTGTTTGGTCAGAGCTGTGCGGCCGATACTCTGAGCTCATGTGGAATGCAGCAGTAAAGGTCATTTCTAGAAGATCAACATTGGTGACCGGAATTTCAAGTGAACTGTGGTGCCCACATTTTTCAGCCCTGCAATCTATGGGGAGTACAGGAGACTTATGAGGAGAGCCGACAGCCACAGTAAATGGGTCTGTGGAATAAAAATGTTCAGACTGTAATGCCACATGTTACTCGCCTACATCAGCTTCAGTGTCATTCTTTTTAAGTGCTTTCCATTGTCACAAGTCTTGCTTTATACAGAGTTGTAGTCCTCTGAGTATGAGCGTGAGTGTAAGTGTCTGCAGTTCAGTTTAAAACTAATCCTTTCAGTACCGTCACAATATGAGAACATGAAAGCAGCAGCAGCTCATAAGACTGCCTATAAATCAGGAAAGCTGTTTTGTTTTTGGAGTATAACTCAATATACCTCTTGGAAATTTGGAAAAGAAAGTTGCCAGGTGTTTAAATGAAGGGTAGGAAGTGTGCATCTCTTGCCTGAGAGGAAAACTTTGCTGAGAATAAATTTCACTTCTCCTTAAACAAGCTCTGCATGTTGCTTATGTGATGTGATATCAGCCATTCAAACTCTTCACCAATAGTGAACTTCCATTTACATACCAACATATTTTACTTTAATGAAATAACCTATGCTGTATTAAATTGCAGTTAGGGCCTCATTTTGTGTTGAATGTTTACAGTCTGAAGTTTCAACTTTGTTTGAAAGGTCTGGGTTACGTCTTTTTTTCTAGAAAAACCACAACGACAAACCACCATATGTAGTATCATATACTCTGTATAAAAGTACAAAATCCTGTCACAGTAAATGATGTATGTTAAGGAGATAGAGTGAAAAAGGAAATACACTAATTTACCAAAACAAAGGGTGGTCAAACTTATATGTCAGACTGGAGCAAGACCCTGAACCTTCTATTCAGCTGTTGAGTTGGAACTCTAACCATTTGGCAAAAAAAAAAAAAACTCCTTGACCACTAACCTTTTCATTGTAGTCTCATACTAATCCGATTTCAAAGCAGTACGTGCATTATTTATTTGATTAGTAAAAGTACAAATCACATCTGCTGAATTCAAACTGCAAAAAAGTCTAAATAAACAAACTCAGAATCAAATCAACCATTAACAACCACAATAGTGTTGACACTGTGTAACAGTCTACTCTAGGAAGAAAGCTCAGTGCACTATTTATTAATTTAATGTCAATAAAAAAAGGGTCAATTACATGCTTATGATGATGCATTTAAATGCAGTCTGGAGACCTGGATAAATAAGTTGCCAGATGAAGAGAATAAAACATACAAAACAAGTGGAAGCTTATACAAAGGTTCTCCTCGCACAACAGCTGCTTAAACAAACTAAATGTATAGTGCACATGCATTCACACGCACATCTGCTGACTTAAGTTGCTTCTGCTTTGGCAGACTTATTCCTTGAGGTCACCACCATCCCAATTCCATTCTGATGACTGGACTACTACAATAAAAACAAGTTGGCATGTGTGAGTATGACTACACAAGCTATCATCTATGTCACAAAGTATGTGAGCCATCCCATTATTGAGCTGTCTCTAAAGCAACAACCAGCCATAATCATCTGGACTCATTGTGACGACCCTCTGCAAGACAGCTAATATGTTACACACCAGATTGCAAACTGCAATATGGCTATTGAAACTGCAAACTGCAGTATAACTATTCAGGGTTATTATTTCTTTCTCCACAGGTTATGACTTGTTTAATCATGGGTGATTAGAAGTGGCTTCATTTCAGTTTTCATGCCTCTTTGATCATTGCATTTTCTTTCATTCAGTCCTTGCTGACTCAGCAAGCATACCTTCAAACAAACTCAGTTATTTATTTCCCAACTAAGAATGGCTGTAGGCAAGTTTAAGGAGCATGTGTTCATGTGTGAGTTCAGCAGAAGTATGTAGTCCCAACAGATGGCAAGCATTAGCATTAGCATTCTCATTCAGGTAAGATGACAATATCCTGATCCCAAACTCTGCGTGTGTATTTATAGTATTGTGTACATGCCTCAGTTGAGAGTTGCATAGGTTGTTAGGCACTATAATGAGGCTTTTGTTCACAATTCTATTATTGAATGTTGGTTCAACATCTAGTTCCAGGAGGAAATGAAATCTAACAAACCAACAAGGAGAGTGGCGCGCAAGGGGACTCCAGCAGCGGAGACGCGGAGAATGGAGCGTTTTCAGCACCACGGACAGCTCCGCTGCTTTAATATCACGACAGCATGCGCTCTTTGCGACCCTCATTTCCCACTCCGCTGGCCGTCACGGAGGCTTTGCTGCCGTTGTGCCGGCTCTCCAGTGACACTGATAGGGTTTTCCCATAAGAGAGCGCCGAGGCAGCTCATTTAACACAATCAGACAAGGAAGTCTTGCAATGGATTTTCTCCCCGCTTTCACTCTTAAGAGTTTTTGCATGGTGAGCCAGTGCGCCTCATAAAGCACTGATTGTGAATAGATGAAGTCTTGCCACTGTCCTGCTAAATGAATAGGCATATAGCAGAGGGTGAGGTGAAGGGTGAGATACGGATATCGGCAGAGGGTGAGATACGGACATCCTCGCCAGTGTCCAGCGAGGGATGTCTCATGGTATTATTATCCAGTCCCATTGCTGCTTGAACAAATCCGGCGCACCCGGGGCAGAGAAGTCCTCCTGGAGACATTTATCAAACACCGTCCTGTTGTTTTCGAACAGGTAGAGGCTCCGTACAGTTATACGAGTGCAGAAAAACTCGCATCTGGTCATATTGAATGATTAATCACACCCTGCTTTTGCGCCAGACAAAAGGCGACATACCAAGCAGTTTGGTTAAACACTGTCACATATTGTCATTGACATCGCCCTGCTCCGTAAGGCTGTACCTCACACATACCTCTCAAACTGAAAATTTTAAAGCTTTCTTTTATTGATCTCCACAGCTAAAACTAATTCTAAATGAAAGACGCTGTTTTAGCAGTTTCTGAATCATGTAAAACTCCAAATGGAAAACACACAGAAGAAAGAAACTTGTTTTAAAAAAAATAAATTGAACGCCGCAAATAAGCCATCTTTAGTAAACGCGGCTTCCACCATACCTGTTATATTCCGAGGTAAAAGGTCAGAGAGGAACGAAATTCGTGCAAATATGCCACAGGCTTCCTTGCAGAGACTCGTCCAAACTGCGCTCCGTAGTTCCACCCTTCTCCTGGCGCTCGTTGGGGCTTGAAGGGCTCAGATTAATTATGGGTGCTGTTATCAACAGCCGCTGCGTTAGTTGCGACGGGTAAGGAGTCCCAACTCTCAGCAGCAGCTCGCCATCCACCGGCTCCTCGGGCTCGTTTCCTATCAGCGCTCCGCTCCTGTTCTGTCCTATTTCAACTCCTCTCACTCCGCTGCGCTCCTGACGTCAGCCGCTGCAAGCCAAACGCGCTGCGGCTGCAGCTGCACATTCATAGCACTGGAAAGCGACACCTGTGTGTGCATGCGTGTATATGTGTTTGTTTTACAGCTCATACTCTTTGACAAGGATTAAGGATAGAGTAGAAAATTAAATTTCAACATTTTCTAGAAGCGCTTTATTTTATTTAAAGATTGGTTTACATTAATTTAGATTAGAATTTAGAAAATTGATAAGCAGCACCCGTAAAAGCTAAATACATTCTTTGTGGCTCAAATCGTATTTCTGTCTGTATATTGGTCTGCTGAATGACATGCTGCGCTATCACTTGTCTGTGCTGAACTTGCTGGATAAAAACATTTAGTAGAACTCTGCATGTGAAAAAAACATTGCTTTAAAAAAACTATTCATTTCTCCCAAGTGAGAGTCATTCTTTTACTCTAAGCAAAATAAAAATGTTATTCTTGATATAATAACAGATGACAGGGACATGCTGCTGGCTGGTTCATCAAGACATCAGTCATTTGTTGTGAAAGGTATCCTTTTTTTTTTTTTTTTACTTTGACCCTGCAGGGCTGACTGTCAGCTGTGACAGTCACACACGCACAGCATCATGATCAAGGGAGGAATGATACTGATTGGAGCATTAGACACTCAGATCACTTACAGAACTAAGATAGAATAGACCAGAACAGGATATATCTTTTTTTTGGCAGGGGCGGGGGGGACGATGACGACTTCTCTTTGCTCACTAAACATAATCTGTAACAACATAAAGAGCAGTACATTTTAACATATATGTTTTATAGTCGAATCAGCCTGCAGAGCTAAGATTGTAGATAGGACCCAGTGTGTCCTCCTTTCACCTCTTTGCATCTAGTGGAAGGAAGAATGATAAACTACGCATGGCACAATTAGGCTTACATAGTGTATTCTAAAGAGGCACTGGAATGGTGGCGTTCCCATCAAAATTGCATGTGGCACTAAAAAATTTAAGCTGGATGTAACATTTATCAAGACAACGAAAAAAAAACAGGGGGTTAGGGAAAGCGAGAATGAAAAAGAATAAAGCACAAATGAAGACCAAACAAGGACAAAGAAAAGTTAGTCATGAAGAGATAGAAATAAAGGTATGCATTTAATGTATCTTAAATCACTATTTTGCCATTCTTATAGCTTCTTTAACAAATATATAGTAAATAAAAAAGGCCCCTTGCTTATTTTGAAGGGCTCCGGGCACACTGGGCCAGCTCACATGTCACATGGGTAAAAATCTGCACATGCTATTTGTACTTAACTGACAAAGGACACTGATTTTTAAAAATTAAATAAATAAACAAGGAAGTTGTCTCATTTTGCCTGTTGGATCTGTAGGACAATATGCAATGCCAAGTAATCCTTTAACCATATATTTGTTAATGTTTAAGTCAAATGTCTTGTTTTTTTTTTTCATTTCCACATAATAACATATGTCTGTCCCTTACCACTTTTTTTCTTAATAACTAATGCATAACCAATATTGACATCAATCCATCCATCCACCCATCCATTTTCTAAACTGATTTGTTCCTGTACAGGGTTACAGGAGTGTGCTGGAGTTTATCCTAGCTCATTACAGGTGATAGGCAGGGGTACACTCTGGACAGGTTGCCAGTCCATTGCAGGGCAACATATATAGACAAACAACCATGCACTCTTACACTCACACTATGGGCAATTTAGAATTGTCAATCAACCTAACATACATGTTTTTGGACTATGGGAGGAAGCTGGAGTACCCAGAGGGAACCCACGCAAGCATGGGGAGAACATGTAAACTCCACACAAAAAGACTCCTGCCGGGCCCGGGAGTTGAATCAGAACCAGTACTGACAGTTAATTTGAAAAGTAAAAGATTCTTGAACAATATGGGGCCCAAAACTGGCCCAAAATCAGTTTCTTGCATGATAGTCTGGTGTGTCACACCATTTTAATCCCTCTCCCTTCTTTTTGGCATATTCAAATATCTTGGTTCTTTACTTTCACTTTTGTGATGAATTTATGCAACACAGTACACAGAATGCTAGCATGCATGCATGTCAATTTCAGATCATGTAAAATATTCCCAGCTATTTCTGGTTCCCAGAATCCCCCAGAAATATTCATGATGTGTTATAATTTTAAAAAGCAAACAGGGGAATACAATGATTTTGTAGCCCAGAAAATGTGGCAATTTTGCCAAATTTGAATCTTAATTAGGTAACTGCTACACTTTGTGCTGTGTAGCAACATAGCATTCACATGTCCGACTGCATTAATGCAATGTAAACCTGAGCTGAAAGTTTTTTGTTGGATTTTGTGGGTTTTAAAAACAAATTTTTAACTTAATCCAGAAAAAAGGGAAAACAGAGTGAGAACAGGAAAAACAGTAATTATTACGACAATAATTTAGTCACAGAATCAAATATTCTAAAGTATTCCCAGTTATCCCCACGAACTCTGAAAGGTCAGAGGAGTACAATGGAAGATTTAAGTCAAAAATCTTTTTTTTTTTTTAAATCCATGATAAGTGAGAGGATTACGCATTTTGACTTTTAATTACTTATATCAGTTATGTTATTGTTTTTTAAATTGTATAGTTTAGACAATGTATGTGCACTTTCTTGTTAGAAAGGCTTTCGTCTTGTTTTTCTTTTTCACCAATGTTTGTAGCAGGCTGAATGGGAACAAACTAACCTTTCTCACTGCAGAAAATGTCTTCAGTAAAAATGTTTTCCCTTTTTGGTACAGCTATGGATACAATTTCTTTTGGTAGCTTTAGTGAACTTACTTTTCTCTGAGATCCCAAGAGCACCACAGAAGCAAAGATGAAGTTTTTTTGACTCCCTGACTTTTATATTTGTAAAGCATATCTTGCTATATATATATATATATATATATATATATATATATATATATATATATATATATATATATATATATATATATAT
>JAOWBL010014069.1:23031-37756 GCA_028564865.1 Zenarchopterus dispar | reverse complement strand
TTAGACATTTTTTGTGACACCTTATTGTTTTAAAGCCTAACATTGAAGAACTTACATAATTAGGTCTTAAATAGAGGTGCCCTGCCGGTAATTTGCTACGTGCCCGGGCACGTTCATTAGGAGAAATACAGTATGCTGGTATATGCTGAACTACTGATTTTTTTTTTTTTTTTTTTTTTCAATTTTAGGTGTATAAATAATGTATTAGGAGTTGGAGGTGTGTGTGTATGTATATATCACACACACACACACACACATATATATATGAAACGTATCCACGTATTAGTAACCTTTATAGAATGTTTCAATAGCATGTAGATGACTTGATCGATGCCACACTACATCGCAGAAGTATTAACATTAACATCACCATCAGGCCAAAAATACTGAAGACACTGCCAAGAACTCTTCTGGCAAGGAGAGTGCTCTGATGGAGATGATGCAGGTTCCAGTGCCTCTCCAGCATTGTCAATAGCATCAGCGGGGCTACGCCTGTGTCGTCCACCTCCTCTCAGCCAATGAATCTCCACCATAAGCTGTTCATACATGCAAAACTGCCAAACTCCAGTACAGGGAGATCCCACTTAGCTCCAGGGATGAGCAGCACTCATATTTAAAAAAGAGCTCACAAATCAAAAACAGCAGCTGGTAAAGAAGACCTGGGAACTAATCTAGCTTGAGAAGCTGCAGCACTTTTATTTTCTGTGTTTATATTGTGCCTCACGCTCAGTCTTGCAATGCTGTTCAAACCTTCCTGCTCAACTTATCTACATATCTGCGCAGTATCACACTATCACTCTCTTTTCCATGTGCCTCTCATGTGCATGTATGCTAACACACACCAAGCTCAGCCTCTTATGACAAGATAATGCTGATGATGTGCATATACTTCTATAAACATTGAACTCATGATGAATACACAATGTGTTTCTCCTCAATTGAGAAAGAAAACATTGATAGGTCGGTGTACAGTAGCATTCCAGTGAAATTGTAATAGATGGGCATACTCTGGCTAAATCGTCGTGATGTGAAAGCCCCTTTTCTCATAACCTATGTTGAGATAATGTCTAGCGTACCCAGAACCTATTTCTAACCTAACAGCAACATGCAATTGAACTTATGTGTAACTAATATCAAACTTATCGCCAGTGCTCAGTGACATGTGTAGATGTATTTGACATGTTCTGGACAACCACAAAACTTATTGAAAGTGTTTCCAACTTATTTATCGGCTTACTTATTCATAGCGTTTAGGGGAATTGGTACAAAAATATGGTTACTAATGTGTTATGTATACATCCAACTTGTTATGAATATACTATGTATACAAAAAAATGTTAGTTCAGACTATTCTAGCATTTCAGGGAAATTTACATACATTGGAACATGCTGGCTAAATTGTCAAGGTGTGATAGGGCCGTTAGCAGACCTGAATAGACAGTCCCTTCTTGAACTGAAACAGCTTATGGCACTTCTGTCAGTATCTTGCCCAACAATTACAAATCACAACAGCTAGTGTAGCCATGACTAAGTTCTGGCTGATAAAGCAACTTTGAAAAGTAATGTGCAAGAAATTTGGAAATATTGTGAAATTTCAAAGATGACATCTGTGTTGGATGTCTTCTCACATCAATGTAAGACGCACACAACAGATACAGTGCATACAATGTAATATCTTAAATTCTCTGAGAAAATCCTCCTGAAACATTTGTCATTGGTGTTTTCTATGCAGGAACAGATTCTGACAGTTGAACTACCATGGAGCTGCTGGAGGCTTGCAGGCACAGTTGGTGTTACGATGACAACTTTGAGTAGCTTCAGTGAACTTGTTGCCCGTGGAACATAATTTAGATTCCCACCGGGAGGGTACTGGTATCAGCTGTGATACAGCCAAGCTTACTTTGGTGCTGAGGGAGGGTAAGGGATTTGATTTTTGTCTTTACTGCTCTGTGCTGTCCACACTGTTGATTACTATTCTGGAAAAGGCCGACATTTCATTCTGATGCATATTTCATAGTAATTTTGTGTACTTGCGAAACTCTCATTTGTAAATTCATGTGAACATAATTCATTTAATAATGTGTCCCATTCTAATCACAAACAGTTTTAGTGGTTCTGTAACCCTTACTCACCTCGCCATCTCCATGCATTCTGGTCTCTTCTTATCCCTTGTTTTAGTATATCTACATTTTCTTGTTTTGCACAAAAGAAAATGTTCTTTTGAAATTATGATTAATCCAGTAGTGACTACTCTGAGGCATGATAACTTGTCAAAAGAGAAATACTGAAATAAGCAATTTTGAAATCAAACTGCAAAATTCCCTCATCATCAAGATCAGTGATGTAAGCTTCAAAAGCAGGAAGATGGACATGCAGATCATATGCTGTATTTAGGACTTTTTCAGGTGAATACTTACCCAACATGTTTGTGTACATCCTTGTGGTTACTGAAAAGTGTGTTGTTTTATTCTTTTTTTTCATACTAAAACTCCATGGGCTTCTTTTTGTGTTAAGTCATGTCTGTCATGGTCTTAGCTTTTGGTAAGCTCATTCTAGTTTATTTAAATTTCTTATTTAATTTACAGGATCTTGCCTTGGTTTATGGCTCCTTCTGCTCTTTGCAGTCTTGTTAACCCTTGAGCATTTGTCAGCCTATTTATTACCATTTGTCCAACTCCACCATGCTGGTTTGTTGATGTTTTATCATGTTGCTTGATGCAGTTATTTTTTGTTTGTTTGTTTAATTAAAAGACTTTATTTTGGTACACGTGCTGCCTCCTCATCCCCTCCCTCTAGTGTCTCTTCACACACCTTGTCATAAGAGAAAAACCAGCCAACCATGCACCCAGTGGGAGAAACAAGTTGGTTTGCATTTTTCTGGAGAAAGGTTAAGATATACGTGAAACTGACCCAAGAAGTAGCTGAAAAGAAATTGGCTTATTGGGACACTCATCAGCCAGGAGACTTCAAAAGCAAGCAAGAAGGAAAATTCTATTCAGGCTCTGAGCTAACTCACCTTCTGGGGGAGGCTGCCGTGGGGCTTATGAAACCCTCCATGAGGTAATGAAGCATCAACTTCAGCTCTCCACTGCCTATGTCCCTCAGGTTACATTGTGCATGCTGCCCCTACCTGGTGGTATTTAATGCATCTCATTCTGCTTCCAGGTTGGTCTTGGATGCACCTCCATCCTGGTTGATTTTGTTTCCTGGTTTTAGTTCTTCTGGATATCATTTTGTGTCCAGCATTGAAATAGAAAACATTGCTTTCTACACTTTCCTCCTTAGCCTCCCAACTTAGGTCTGTTTTCTCAACACCATTCCTAAAAGAAACTTTTCCTTCTGCTTTTTTTCCCTGCTGCATCACAGAGGGAGAAGGTGGTCACATGGTCTTCTTTTGGCTGTACCATTGCTTAATTGCTATTTTGTTTGTATACTAGGAACCAACAATGAGCGGAGCCAGCGGGACAAACAGCTTCAAAAATATTCAAGCATATTCCTTTGAGGTGTATGCCTTCTAGAGAGCATTATGGAAAAGGGCAGGTGTCATCACAAGTTAAAATTCCTTTCCCTGCAAAAGCTGGTGTCCCAAACTTTATCTTGTGCATCAAGGTCATCCAGCATTAGCAAGCGCTTGTTCTCCCCACATATGTTGGCATCATTAGCCTAATGATAATAATCATCATTAACTGTACCGGACAAAATATAATTAAACTCACCCAGCAAACCTAACTTTATAATCAGCTTTCCTACAAATTAATGTCTTGAAATTTAATTTCTAAGTTTGCTCTTGAGTTTGAGAACTCACTGTATGACCGCATTAGCAGCACAAGGGAGGCACCAACATTGGGTCTTTTGTTCTCCAAATATATTACATTAAGTGTCATGACCCACCTTGTAAAGTTACAAGATAAGATGGAAACTAATCACCTACTTTGCAAAACTATATATATATATATATATATATATATATATATATATATATATATATATATATATAAAGTAACATTGAAAACTTTGGAAAACAAAAGCCAGTATTAAGTACTGCATGATGAGTAATAGTGAGTCCTCTCTTGCAGTCCATTCCAGGCATGTTTTATCCATATCTTAATAGGTGAAGCCAGTGACCCAATTAGGAAAATGAGGTCCATGCACCATGAGGCTTAGGTTGCCACTGCAAAGCCAGTGAGGAGGCAGAGGAGCATAACACTTCTCTTCTCAGAAGGGGTCCTTCAAGAATCCACCAGAAATGAGCAGGACCCCCTTTCCTTTTGTTCAGATCTCCAAGACAAACAGAAGGGCAGGAAGCAAAAGGAAAAAGAAATGTCGGTAATGTTGTGCCGCTGCCAAAAAACTGAACAGGTCATCACACAAGGCCAGGCTGACACTTCTGCTACCTGACAAAGAATCTGTTCAACAAAAGCTGCCTCAGCTACCACATGCTCTGTGCAGGCCACAAATGTGTTCCCCAGTAATTAATCATAAAATAAACAGCAGCATTATTCTAACAAAACTAAAAAAAGAAATCACACACACAGATTGTGATGGGTCAGCCTTAATAAACAGAAGGAATGGAGATCACTTAGACCAACTTAAAAAGAGCCACAGGGTCTGGTGTCTTTTCTCTACTGAGTTAGGAATTATTTCATGCCAACCCTTTTACTGTAAGGCTGTTCAAAACCATACATTGTTTACTGTGCGTAAGGGAGAATACAGGTTTATAATGTAATCATTGTCATTAGAAAATAAAAAGCTAACCTAAAAATAACTATAATACTACACAAACATCACATGACCACTACAATTGATTCCGGCTGTAATGATGCATTGCGGGATAAACTAAGCAAGATGTACTGGTTAGTTGGACACTTGATATTTTCCTGGATGTCGAGGAACAACTGTCTGGGTTGTTTTCACATAATGCAGACTGTAGACTACATTTTGACAAAATCTGCATGTACAGGTAACATATTAGTATACAGTTTTGACAATGGTCATGAAAAGCTTTAAGAAGTTATTTCCCACCTTAAATAGGAAGAACACTTGTGGAAAGATTCAAGGTGAGATTTTTTCCCAGCTGAATTGCTCTTAATTCATGATATTGTTATTACAGCATATAACAATTTTTATTTAATTGGGGTGATTGTTTTACAATTTATCATATCACAAAAAAAGACCACAGTGAACAGAAACTCATCAGTTTTACATTTCACTTAAACACTTACCCTCTTTTCCAAACTTCTTTTTCCCTACATGTGCTTTATCTTGCCTGGTAGAGTGAGTGTTTCTTGAGATAAACAACCACCCACAGATAGCCATTTTTATCAGTGCTCAGCAATCTGCCCGCTCCAGCCACATACCTCCGTCCCCATTTAACTCAACCCTTGGACCTCCTCCATGGCCACTTCTTTACACCCAAACCTACCCCTGTCAAGCTTCATGCTGATTTCATCTCACCTTTTAACTGAAACCAGCTCACAGCTGTTCTCCTGTTCCTTTATCATTGCATCTCTCCTTAAGCCTATCCAACCCAGTGATAGAGCATGCCCACTGGTCATGAAAAGCTCTAAGAACCTATTTCCCACCTTAAATTGGAAGAGAGGTTCAAGGTTAGATTTTTGTTTCCCCATCTGAATTGTAATTGACAACTTTCTTTTCTTATCTATTGATAATTTATTCTTATATAACAGAACTTTAGCTTTTTAGCAGTGCAACAGTTGCCATAAAGGTCTGAAAATTTATGAACATCAGATTCATTGGCAATATATGGTTCAATCTCTTTTTTTGTCTCCTACCTTTTCCGCTTTATGTCTCTTTGTTGGAGAATGAAGAAGGTGGGGACAATGCATTTTCCAGCAATGTGCCTGTGCCATTCTTTTAAATGCAATACATTCAGAAATCCTGGAGGGAATGTTGTGAAATTCTGCATATTCTCATGGATTCTATAATAAATTGATGAGGATTTCACAGCCAAAGGTAAATGATACTATGATATCAGAAAATATTTTTTCAAGAATCAATATGTGAAATATGGTTTAATTTAATAAATTCAATATTAAAATGTTTATTATACTCAAATGATAAAGTCTTCTTACCTCAAAGATCAGTGAGTTTGTACAGACATGGAGTTAAATTGTGTCATGATTGTTGGTTGAAGAATACAAGCGCAATGCTGTTATTTGAGTTTGAGTTCAGTTTTTAAACTTTTACTGAAGCCAAGTACCACTTGAGTTCAAAGAAAAAGTAATCAAAGAATTGTTCAAAAACAGAAAGTGAAACCTTTGATGAGCAATGAGAGACAGTCTGACAAATGAGGAAAATTAGCAACTGCATTCTAATATTTTCCTTGTTTTTCTTCACCAATTTATGACAGATCAGAACCATGCTGTCTTCAAAATAGCATCACTTGTACTGCCAAGCAATGCGACTGATCACATTTCAGCATGTTGTAGGTGTTAGAAAATAATTAGAAAGTCCTTTGATTAACTTCTGCTAGGAGACCTGATGAACACTAGTGTGTGAAGTTCATGCACCATTTTTGTCTGTTCATCACTACCCTGCATATAATTTATGCCTCGGATCTTCAGCTGAAGGGTGTTTAGCTCGTGAAACCTCCTGAGATTGGTGAGATATACATCATAGATGCTGAGAATGTGATTTCACGTTCAGAGCCATGGAACAGGAGTATGTGACACTACTCTCAATAGGATTTTTTTTCTCTTTCTGTGGAGATGCCATACGTATGGCTGTGTGCATGCATGAAGGAGCACAAACACAGGCACCTCTTTATATGGGGCCTAGCTAAAGATGGTCATTATAGAAAGGTAGCCATTAAAGAGGAGCTATAGAGCATGGGCTGTTAAAGGAGAGATGACACAAACCAAGATGGAGCATTTGGCGTTAGGAGAGCAGGGAGATTTTACCCAGTCACTGCTTTTAATCTTGACTAAAGCAGCTGAGAAGAGGAGCACTTAAGCAAAGAGCACACAAGGAGTTGGTATTAAAGTCTTTATGCTTGAGAAAGTTGCAGAAGTGAAAAAGAAACCCAGTTACAAGGGGGAATGGATGAGGTGCAATGTAATTAGCTCCATATATTAATTTGCCTGGGTTGTCTAGTCTCTGCATTATACAGCTCAGATTCATTCAGATTTGGTAGGAAGCATTAACGCTTAATTTAAAGCCCTGCAGAATAAATTTGGATGACTATTTTTTTCCTCTTTTGGCATGCGCAAATTGTGATAATGAATTATCAACAAATAGCCAATTTTCTATCTTGCCAAAATAGCACAATGTAAATGTTCATCAGGGCCATCTTCAATTCCAATAATTAGATGTCCCACGAGGTCCATTATTTAATCAGTACCTATAGGTTCTAGACAAAAGTTTGTTGTCAAAGATAAGGAAAGTCAAAAGTTGAATCTGGTCTTGATTTTCCTAAGTTCAACAAATACAAAAATATTTTTGTCTTTAGATTTGAAGGGCAATGAATTGTAGAAACTAATGAAGGCTTTATTATTTCAAAAAATGTGTTTTAAAAAGTCAGAGTGTACAGAATCTCTTGTTCACTGGATCAAAAACTTTGGAAATCTACCGTTATTGAGTATTTGCTTGAAATTCTGCCTTTTGAGCTTCTAATGAATCAATAGACCATCTTTGGTGACCCTTAACTATGGTAACATGAATAACCTGAATCCAAAGAAGATAAATATCAGTTATCTGCTGTTAAGTAATAAAAAAATAAAAGAAACAATAGTTTTAAATGGTGGGCTATGAAATTTCCTTGGACCTAGAGACAAGTCTGTGCTTATAATCTCTACAGCTGTACCTGAGTTTTTTGAGCAGCTGGCATATTTGTCTTGTAACAGTAAGTCTGAAGTTGTCATGAAACAACCGGCACAGACATATTTATGTATTTCATATACAAACTGAAGCTAAGGTGACTTCCCCCTCATTCTGCTCTGCCAGCTCTACTGGCCTGAGCAGACTCCGACCACCGCACTGTGACTGTGCTGAAATCTGACATTGGATAGAGCTGATGAAGTGGTACGCCCCAAGCAGTAGATGAGTTACCAACATTTGTATGCTTTCCAGTAAATGATGAACTCTGAAGTATCATTCACACTACCTAAGTGGAATCCCTAGTCATTGTAACAACAGTTAGTTGCATCTAGCTAAAGGTGGGACTTAGTTTAAGACATGTCAAATAAAAAAACACTACTTTTTTGGAAATATAAAGGTCCTAACCCAAAGGTATTTCAGACCAACACCAAAATGGAATCATATGTATTTGACTCTCTTGTCTAAGCTAAACCAGTGTGGGTTCTTCTTCTTGGGCTACATTTTCAGTTAAATATTGTAGTTTCTTTAGGGTTAAAACAAAACCTTGCATAGGCTCACTGAGACAACTTACTGAGATTGGAGAGCACATATCCTATGTAGATTTAGCTTTTCTTCAGTAAAAATTCCATAACTTTTGTACTTCTTTACACAATAACAAATATTAGTATGCTGATGAATAATGCCTATCCTCATCATTTTGATTAATTTATCCAGCTGGTTTGGTGTTTCTGCTGGTAAAATTTATTGATGATAAAAATTTTTCACAGGAAAGAAGACAGCATTGACCAAAACATTTTCTCCTCTGAGACTTATCTTGGTTTTTTATTGCAAAGCATCCAGCATCCCCTGGTTCATTAGTCTGTTATTACTGAAATGTTATGCTAACAGTCATAGCTTGCTGTTGCCAGGAAGGTGCACTATCCACCTACATGCTCTGAGCATGACGGTGGGTGGTGGCAGCTTGTGTAACTTCTTATGCCATTAGACTTGCTTTTAACAGTACATGCAAAGGTCATCCTCCTTGGATATATGCACAAACTACATTAAAATGATATTATGATATTCTATGTCATCCTGTACGTCACAGCACTGATAGAAGACTATTACTCCAACGTTTCAAAACGCATTGATCTGATATAATTTCCTGCCCTGATGGGCACATTGTGGCTCTGCAGCTTCTTCACTTCTATTTTAATGTAATATTTAATAAGCGTTGCCGGTGTTGGGGACCCTGAACTTGTATATGTATGAGTTAAACTGGACTGAACTAGTCAGAAAATACTCAGTTTACCTGCAACAGCTTTTTTTTTTTCATCAACCTAAATGAGAAAGCCTCAGTTCTCTATTTATTCATCTTATTTTTTCCCAACCAGACTTTCTAGAGGGAAGGTTTGGGTAAGTCTCTTTCTGCCCCAGCTCTCAAGGATCCTCTTCACGTTGCTTACCACCAGGAAAGAGGATGAGGCCTGCTTGGCTGCCCTTTCTAAGCTCTGCTTGTACAGCTGTCGATCTCTTTCATGAATACAACACACAGAGATTGCTTTTAACTTTCCCCCCTCATCATCTGGATGTAATTCTTTGAGCACAACAGCTGAGTCATAGTTTATTCCTTCAAGGAGTGACAGGGTGTAAGCACAGAAACTAACTCTGCAAAGACAAAACTGAAACAAGCATGCTTCTCTTTTTCTCCAGACTACAAGGATTTCTATGTAGAACACTACTGTACAATGGGCTATGGATCATTTCTTTTTTTTTTTTTTTTTTCATTTATAGCAACAGCTTTGAAACTGTGAAATCCTTGTCTTACTTGGAGTGGTAACAAGCAGACATTGGGCATTACACACCACACAGCTAAGTATATTACTTCCATTCTGTCCTGTTATTGTTATCACATTTATTATCAGGTTTTTAAGTTGATAATTACGCTGAAGAAAGCCTTTAGTTTCTCACAGGTCTGGTGATGCACTGTAATTGATCTCATAACTTCCATGATATTTAATAACTGTCCTTAGATTTATATTACTAACAACAAATATCTGAGCATCCTTAATCATATCCATTTTACTCATAACATTAAAAATAACAATAACAATAATGAAAACCAGGGCTCTTAAAGTTAATGCGTTAACAAAAATTCTGTTTAACGCCACAATATTTTTAAATGTGAGAATAACCCATGCAGGTGTCAGGAAATACAGCCCAGCCTGTAGTTTGGAGGAACAAGAAGCAAATCAGCTTCTGTAAAAAATATAATGCAGGAAGTATTGATTACATGACACATTGCTTTTCTGAAGAACAGTTTTGAAGCTTCTCTTTTCTCATAGATTTTAAAAAACAAAACAAAACAAACAAACCCCCCCCAAGAATATATCCTTTTTCTTCATATAGCACACTGCCATGTTGCTATTGAAGCCAATGGGAATTGTCAATCAAAGTTAGCTACCAGCTCTTTCAACTGACCCACGTCAGAGAAACTGCAGAGCTGCCAGCAGATGTTTACAGCAGAATACCCCCCCTCCACGTGTTGTGTCAACGGTAAAATCAGAAATTGCAGCTGCATTTACCCGAAGCTGGGTTAGTGTAACCTGCCAGTTACGAATGATGATGGCTAGCCATCACCTGAGCCAATTGTCAACCAAAAGGCCACGCCTCAAATTATAAATACATGTATCACCAAATAAAATTTTAAAAAATGATAACCCTACTCAGAGTTGTCATGGATCTGAAATTAAACAATACAAAGAAAAGTGGTTTTTTGAACCAGGCTGAAAATATATTTAATAAAAACTGCTTTAAAACAGGGAATGTTTCACTGGACATTATTCTGAATTACTCAGATCAACATCTGTTTTTGCCTGTTGGACCAAAGTTTGTCCCCTCTAGACTTTCAGGACATGTTTTTGATATATAAGTTTATTGTCTGCTTTTGTATCATTGCAATTAGAAAAACATTTAATCCTTCAATAGATTCTGCATTACTTCTTTTATTAGACACGTCTAGATTCCCAACCACACTGAAGTCACAAAAACTGAGGTTGGCCTGCATCACAGCAGCCAAGAAAATTGTAGTCCAGAGGTGCTTACCCCCCATGAACTTTTATTGAAACTGGCAATATAGTCTTCTGGATATCTAATATTTGGAACTATCATAAACTAAACTTAACCATGCTAGATTTTTCACAATTCAAAACTGATTAAAGGAAACTGATGTCAAGAAAATTCTTAATGCTGCTTACTTTGGTTTTTACTTGCCATTTCAATTTTTACACTCATTTCTGAAAGTGTTTTTCATTCCCAGCTTTTTGTTAATATATACAATATATAATTTCTTTCTCCTCTGTAGAGTCAATATGTGTCGGGGTGGGTGATTAGAGGGAAAGCCTATTGTGCAGTTTTCACAAGTTTGAAATATATATTTCCCTTTGTTCAAAATTTTAATTAGAAATTCATTATAAAAAAGAAAAACATTTAATCAATTGATGGCCCTAAGAAAACCATGATATGAGGCAGCCTCGTATGAGATTTTCTTAATTATAATTCAGGGCATGTTTGGTTTATTGGTCTATTGGAAAATAAGCACATTTAGTTATAAAACAAGGTAAACCTGGACACTTACGGGTCATATGTGGAGAGAAAAGAAAAAAGGTTAAGAATAAAGTTACAAAAACAGAGCCAGTTGAGAGACCCTGATTGTTATCATCTGCTGATGTTCTGTAAAATTCATAGTCAGATGGCAGCTTTTCGGTCTGTCCCAAGAGAAAAGAAGCATGTATTTTTTTCCCTCCTACCCCATCTTTAATGGGCAGCCCTGATTCAGTCTTATTCACTTGCAGTGCATCAGTCTGCTGTGCACAACAGAAACGCAACACATTGACAGATGTCCTCTTATTTTTCTGTCTTGAGTTCCCTCTACTTTTCTCCCATCCTTCTCTCCACATGTTTCCCATTCGTAACTACCAACATGATACCTTTTTCTTTGAGTCTCACAGCTTTCAGTTTGTGTTCAGCATCAGGGTTTCTTCCCTTTTCTCCTTTCATATTCTCTGACAACATTTGGCTACACGCCTCTACAATCTCCTCACTGCTTGAAATCAATGAAAAGCAAGTGACTAACTGAAACTGACCTGTTATGGACAAACTGTTTTCTTTCTGTTGCAGAGGATGTGAGAACTGTGTAAAAAAAAATCTTTTTGAAACTTTTCACACAAGGGTCGATGGAGATGAACTGACCTGCAGAACCAGCCCCTACTGGTCAGTCAATGAATTGCAACTTTTCTGACTTCCGTGTTGGCTTCAACCCAGCAGTTGTTGGCACTTGGGTGAGACCAGATAAATTTGCTGAGACACAATTTTGGAGTTATTTTAAGAGATGCTGCTGACTGGCTCGATTGACGCAGCATTTTTTAAAAGCTAGAAGCTGATTGAACACATCTAGTGAGTTGTCAGGACTAATATTGGGGAGAGGCGATCTCGCGAGACATTCACAAAATAGATTTTCTGAGCTGACGCATGATCCATGACCTAAAGCGCATCATCATTTATTATTAACTGACATCAACTGTCAGTTAATAATAAATGGCTGCTTTCAAGTCTGCAACCTTAATTCTCTCCAAAAACTCCTGATAGTTTCATAAGGAACAACAGTTTAAATGGATTATATATGATGAACATAGAGTAATATGAACATTAAAAAAAATCTTTTATCAGCGCACGAAACATATCTTCCACTGTTACACAGGCAGCTACACTGTAATGAACCAGTTACAAAGAGACTGAGTGATGTTACTATGCTGCAGATTCATAATACTACAGATGCGTGGACAGTGATCATATTCAAATGTCTTCTGAAGTCTCTAACTCATTTTCACAATAACCTTTTCTTGCAGGATCTCAAATTTAAAACACCTCTTCAAGATGCGAAATCTGCGCAGTGAGGTTTGACTTAATTGTGTCACAAATGTGCATAAGCTTTATAAAGAATACAAAAGTTTGAACAGTGCAAGGGCAAGATGTACAGCATATATATTTTATCACACAATATAAGATCATTTGATACTGCTGTTTTTGAGTTGCCACTGTGTTTTGAAAACCTTGTCTTGCTTTTAGAAAGACAGATTAGCAACATAACAGTTGAAATTAAAGCAGCAGAGGCACTGATATCTTTGCATCTAATTTTGATCACTCAACTGGAAAGTAATTTATATTTTCAAAACATTTGAGGTCATTATGAAAAGAAAATCTATCTTCTAGGCTTAAAGAAATTAATGTAGATGAATGGATACAGACAGACAGTGTCAACCTTTTTCATAGATTAAAACCATGCAGGTAGTTGCGTGTTTAGAATAGGAACATGGTGCTTTAACTGGCAGATTATAACCAAAACATGGATTCTGAGCTTTAAATTGAATAAGGCAGCCTTGTGTCAACTCAAAAATGATTTTAAAAAATTATCATTTATTCGATGATCCTGGATTTTAACTTGTCAGTCCACTGTTATTAACAATTCTGCAGCCATCTTAGGATTCAATAACTTGTTGCTAGCTGTTGCATTACTTTCCCAGCTAGAAGTGTTAACTTCAGCTGGTTATGAAATGTTTTTGGGTTCAGCAAGTCTAAAGGTATTATTCATAAGATCTGACTGTGTTTGGAGTATTGATTGATATGTTTAACCACTCTACCTGCTGCTTTATATTCACTGCATGGTCTTTAAACATAAAATGAGAGTAAAAAGCTTTTGATAGAGTGATTTGCTTGATGCATGAATGTATGTTTGAGTGAGTCAAAACCTAAGCTATAGTATGCAGACCACACAGAGGGATAAAGGTTTTGATGACTGTTTCAAAAACATATCAGCTGACCTTGTGACAGACATGCAAGCAGATGGCAAAACAGACAAGCTGGTACAAAGAGCTCAGGGAGGTGTTAAGTGACAGCTTCACAGAGAAGAGTGACGTTAGTGCATTGTGGCACTGGTGCTTTGCTGTCAATGAACACCTCACCCCTGGCGATTCACCTGACATGACAAATGACAAGTAAGACGAGCTGTTGCCAGGGAACATCAAAGTATTAAAAAAAATCACTAAATGTTGCTGTTTAATATCTTTCAATATAATGTAAGTACCATAATGTGTGTCAAGGGAATAAAAAGTGAGAGCTTCTGTCTCTTTTTTGTTAAAAAACAAACAAAAGAAAACAAGACAGGTCCTTTTTTGAAATTAGCTATTTCAATGTTGACCTTCTCAGAGGCGCCAAATACTCATCTTCAGGCAACTGATCATCAATTACTGAAGTCCAGAGAGAGGTAAAGGTAGAATTGATCCTCTGTATCTGTTTAACAAAGTGATCTTGGCCAACCCAAAAAAATGATTTCAAGGAAGTTAGCTGCTTGAAAAGAAAACTAAAAACATCAAAAGGTACAAATCACAACACACTTCATTATACCCCCAATATCTGGTGCTGTTCAACAATGATTCTTTTTTGAAATGCTATCAAATGGGAAATAAAATTTGGATGTTAGCCATTTAAATATAATTCTTCTATTTGACACTATACCACCCCTGGATTGTAAGATAAGCAGTTATAGCAGCAGAAGAAATAGCAAAGCGGTTGTAAACAGAGAAAAATCTTTAAAAATCCATCACTGGAGAGGCCATGCATTGGCAATGCAGAGTGAATTTACATTTCCACACACTGGAAAGGAACAAAAGGATGTGACCTTGAGTGTTTTTCACAGTTGGGGGCCCCAGTGGAATCCCATTCAACTGTGACATTAATGACATTCATTCCACATTCACATTGATGACATATGCATAAAAAAATAAAAATAAAAAACCTGTGTTGCATGATGAAAAAAAAAGTGCCCATGCTGGATTGTCAATGGTCTCATTAA
>JAOWBL010014069.1:0-17658 GCA_028564865.1 Zenarchopterus dispar | reverse complement strand
CTATCTGGTTTAGTTTGACAGGTGAGTCAAAGGATAAAATAAATCCACACGCATGCGAATGCACACATCCACACACATACACACACACAATATTCTTGGCAGGACTCCCAAAAGACCTGCTGTCTTGTCGAGGGGCATGTACTCTACAGCAGGAGTGAAAACCAAGTGTGTGGCCGTGATTGTAGAGGTATGTGTGCAGATGCTACCCTTTTCCTCTGAGAGAGTCATTACATGGTTTTCCACATTGGGAATTGACATTTTCTCCTATACTTGCACTTTTTCAGGCAGAGCTGTGACTTTCCCGTCACAACACCCACCCACCTCTTACTTTGAATGGTTGCCTTAAGCTTCCATGCACCCGTGCCAGTTCCCACACAAGCACAACCACGTTATCCCTGTAACTTTTTACTGGGTCAACCCCTGAAGGGTGGCCCGAACCCGTGCTCAGGTAAGAAACAAAAGCATATTTCTGGATACATGCAGCTTAATTAGGCAAAGAACAAAAAGATTGCTTTCCCTTGTACCAAGGGTTTCTAATTAAAGGAAATGCCTCGTTTTCCTCTCATACCTATTCATGAATTAAATAGACATCCAAGAGGGGAAAAAAAAAAACAAAAAACCTTAAAGTACAAAGCACAAAGTACTCTGCCTCAGGTAATTTGTCTCTGCCCCAGGGCCTGAGCCCACTCACTCTCAAGGAGTTTCACACACTTTTCAGTTTTCGGAGGCATCTGTATCCTTTGGCCTATTCTTATCAAACAGAAGACCGAATCACAAACCGAAGTCCTGTGCATTCTCGGGAATGAGCACATCTGTGAGTCTCTGCACTTTGCAGCACTGACCTTCAGTAAAGTTTCATCACACACCTGACAGCTTTGGAGAACTGTAGACTGAGTAGCGCCTGCAGGGAGAATCACACTATCATGTAGCAAGCCAGCCGTAAGAACCATCAACAAGTCCAGGGGCCTGGAGTGGTAATACTTGATAGCACAGACGATAGACATTGAGTTCTGTCAGTTTGGAGTGAGGGTTACCTAGCTCTGTGGAGCCAGAATGTGTCCATAAAGAGATAAATAAGCAAAGGGAGCTGTGTAATAAGAAATCCCATGAGATCATCTCACCGAAGCACTGAGGCCAACATAATGGACAGATCTGAGAATAGCTTTCACACAAAGACTGCGGCACTGCTTGAGTGTAGGAAAATTACTGGACTGGATCATTATTACAGCCTGAAAAGGCTGCCTCTGCTTTTATTTTCCATGAGAAATATGGCTCCAATATCAGTCCGGCAACATGCTCTCTGCTGTTTACCTTATAATCATCTCCTGTTATGGAATTGAAAGTGAAGCCACTTTCTCATAAATCTATTTTACATTGCTTTATTCTCTTACATGTTTTAGTTGCAAATGAGGCAGAGCTGAAGTTTGAAACAACTATTTGTCCAGAAAATCATTCTTAAAACCTCCTTTTAGGAGATTAGGCTCAGACATAATGACTAAAATTGAATTTTGTTTTCACTGTTCTCTTTTCTTCTTTATGGCTGATTACCAGAACTGATCAAAACACTAAGCTGCGACCTGCAATTTAAAAAAAATAGCCAGTGTGTATGACTCATCCAGATATAGCTACAGATCCAAGAGTATAGTAATGTAGTCATTTCAGTTTGAGAATAGCAATCAACTCCAAAAAAATAAAAAAAATAAAAAATCAATATACTATCTGCCAAACAAATAAAACAACAGAGTTTAGTGTGATGAAAGCCTCTCAACGCCACAGTTTATGTCTTGTGTCAAACTCAGTGTTGTTGTTTTTTTTTTTTTTTTTATAGATTGTGCTCTGAATATTTCAGTAAGTAGTTACTTACTGAAATATTTCAACTCCAAATTTCAGTTGGCCAGTTTTGCTCCTTTTAAGTCAAGATTCAGTTTTCAAAGTCAAGAGCAAGACTCTTAAAAAAAAAAGAGAAAAAAATCACAGAAAATCCAGTAGAGACACTAGAGCAGGCACAGGTGATCGATTTTCCTAGCAGGTTTCAAATAGAAGTGCCAGGAGGGGAGATTTCAACTTGCCTGATCTCTTCTCACCAACATAGTGGGGAAAAAACACCTGGGATCAAAATGAGCAGGGAACATGGCACCGTGGCAGGTTTGATGTCATACGGGGGTGGGGCTGGGAGGGCTACTTGACTAAAGGCAGTGTTACCTGTCTGGTGGGAATTACTGAGATACATTGGATGTAGAATTTAAATCAGAACTCATTCAAAAAATTGAAAGTCACAAAAGTACAATTCTAAAGGGAAAACGGGAACTTTGAAATAATTGAGATTTAAAGTTTTGAAGTCCACCACCACTTGTCCACTTTAATGAATTCTCTTAGGTGATCTGGACTACAGAAAAACAAAATAGCGGTACAATCAAATGTACTTTAATCCTTGCCTGACAAAAAACAAAGTATCAGATGAATTAAAACTAACAAACTAATAAAGGGATTGAACCTATCAAGAACTTCTGCTATCCTCAGTTAGTCAAAGCATGTCTGGTTTTCTTGGATGTCTGTGTAAGAGCTGGCCCAACATCAAATCTACCTTCAGTCTGGCTGCAATATCAAACTGACCACCCTTAATTATTCAAAAGGTTACATGCCTTTTTATTTCATCGCAACTAGGATACAGCTGAAATCATTTCTTTCTTGTGGACTAAAATTGTAATAAGTACTGGCTACAAAGTAACTGTTATAAAAGAAGCTTTCTTTTTTAAGAATTGGCCTTATCTGGCATTGGAAAATGTCAATGCTCTGTTTCACTCATCAGTGCACAAGTACAAACACACATCCAAGCTCTCTGATGCTGCGTGCTGTTGAATTCCAGCCCACGGAGAGGTGGTGAATCATTGATGAGTGGATGGGATAGCTGATCCCTGTTGCTGTTCAACTTGAGGAATGGCACAAGCAAAGCAATGAATTTTGAAATGTGAAGTTTGAGAAGATGGACTGGGGTTTTACTCTTATGCAACTGAAAAACAGGCCTGTGTGAATAAGTAATGCCTCTCTTTCTCTTTCTCTCTCTCTCACTTTCTCTCTCTCTCTTTCTCTCTCTCACACACACACATATGAACACACACACACACAAACACAGACACACACACGCATAGTACTCATCTCTCCACAACACCACTCTCTCATTTTGATGCTTACAAATAATTCTTTGTCATCAATTTACAACAATTGGCCAGTCAGTTTGAGCAGAATGTCACACAAAAGCTTAAAATGATGAAAAAAATAAATAAAAAAAGCTTTCTTGGAGACAGGAAGTTGGATATGTTACTCAATAACAACACAGTTCTGTGCTCTTGTGTTGTGTAGACAGGAAGTATGCACCGCATTTATGTGGCTCAAAAGCAGTTTGCCAAAAACCTCTTTGACTCAAAGGAAAAAATAAATAAATTGGATCATTGTTTAATACTTCCATACCTTTCCCTTAAATTGAAGAAAATAAGATTTGTTTTATTTCAATGACCGCAACTCCTCCTTTGTTGTGACATTTAATGGCCAAAGGATGTGTTTTCGCCCGCTTAGATGTAAGTTGTAAGTATTCTACATAACATCGCTGTTTTCTTTCCTGTTTCAGTGCAACATCTTTCATCATTGTTGCATAATTGTAAGGCATTTACGCAGTTCACAAGATCCTGAAACAGAGAGTGGCTTACAGTGAAAGAAATCCCAAAATTCATCCATGTGTCAGGCTGTACCTCAGTCTAAAATAAATACACTTGAACAAGGTCCTTTTAGAGCTCTGTAGTGTGTAGCAGGCATGAAAAACAGGCTTTAAACAGCTGTTTAAAGTCGGATTAATCCTTCTGCATCACACCAATGGTGTATCCCCGTTCAGACATATGGACCACACCTTAGCCCACTTTGTAGCATTGTTCTTCTGCATCCTCGTACACCTCATATATCGTATACCTCATATGGACTGCTACAATGTCAGTAAAAGATACTGACATCTAACTCCTATCAGCTCAAACTCACATAGGAATATGTTTTATTTCATCCGTTGCTATATCTAAGCTAAATAGTAGTAAACAAAAGGAAGCTCACTGCAGAAAACAATCCACATGCCTATCAAGCATGTGGTTATGTAATTACAGAGTGACACAAATGGGAATGTATAAGTATAAATGCTAATAACATTGTCCTATACTTATGATGACTGTGTTCCTATGTAGAAGCATAAATCCTGCTTTAGTCTAGCTACCGGCAGAGCTAAAACAGCTCCAACAGCTTGTCTTGTTCACATCCTCTGATCCAGGTTGAAGAATAAATGGATTCATATAGACACATTCTGTATATACATTCATGTAAACAAATTCATGTATAGACATTGATATATACACATTCTTTAAATACATTCTGTATAAACATTCATGTAGGCACATTCATATAGACACGTTCATGCATACACATTCTGTATGCACATTTGTGTATACACATTCATGTTGACACATTCATGTAGAAATATTCTGTATACACATTATTTATAAATATTCATGTATACACATTCATGTACACACATTATTGTGTACACATCCTGTATATACATTCATGTAGACACATTCATACACACGCATAGATAGATAGATAGATAGATAGATAGATAGATAGATACAGACATTCTGTATACACATTCACATAGACTTACACTTGATCAGATTGCCTTTCTCATGTACAAAAATATCTATCAAAACAGTATCAGTCGCGGAACAGCTACATTTATGGTTATGTCTTTTAGAGATTTTGGAGCCTGAATCTGATGCAAAAAGAGGTGTTGGTCAGTCTTCGGAAACTTAAGTGTTGCAGGTTGCTACTGAATAGCAAAGAGTTATGGGTGAATCATCTTGTAACGTGACCAAATGAATGATCTCATCTTACTATATATTTCCCATTTTAAAAAGTATTAAATGTATAACAATGCTGACTGATTCAGAGAATGGTTGTGGTACAGAAATACAGCAGTTAATGGCAAAGTATATCTTAACACCATCTAAACCAGTACGATTAAGGAACGTAGATTCTGTTGTCGTAGTTGAAAGTTTTTGTTTTTTTTTTCCTTTTACTAGCTTTGCAGATCAGAAAACCAAAACTACATTACATTAAGATCCAAAAATCAAACATACTCACAAAAACACTTCCTTCGTGACATATTTGCAAGGAAATCCATCACTTTCCTCAACAGGAGGGCCGTCTGAGGAAAGTGATAGAGGAGCAGGAAGGAGCCTGTGTGAAGCCCAGATGCAGGAGCTCCTCTGTGTTTGGAGCCTCATCAGTTTTCTCCTGGTGTCATGAGAATGATATTCTGAAAAAATATATTACAAATCTTGTTTTTTCACTACCCTGAAGCATATTTACTGATTGTTTTGTCAGCCTTTAACCACTTAAAATGTAAGTGAATGGCATAAAAAGATAAATATATAATGCTTTAAAGTAATGAAAAGCATTTAGAACCTTTAACAATAACCAAACTTTAGAAATAGCTATACCAGAAGAAAAGGAGACACAACTCCAAGTTAGACTGGAAAAGTGAACTTAAGAAGAAGATTTAAAAATAAAAACTGCTGTTCTTTCATGGTTTAGAGTTCAAATTCCCTTGAGTCGTACAGAGTGGAGGACTTGTTGGCTACACATTAGCATCCTAATTTTATCATAGCGTGCATAAGTTTGCAAAAGTTAGCTGTTGGCTCAAAGCAAAGATCTATTACATAAAGAAGATGATCATTAAAAATATGAAATGGTTCAATCTCATAGGGTGTAAGTATCTGAGGTAATCAATAAACCTATAAATGTATTTATATTAAAGTTCTAGGTTACAATATATTTTCATTTTCCTTTGCTAATAATCTTTTTTCACGGCACGCATAGGTGATTTTCTCTTTTTTTTTTTTTTTTTTAACTGAAACTGTTTTACCACCACAAACAATTAGTTAGAAAATGTTGCCTAAGTTGCAATCCCATTTTCTTTGTGCATTCTATTGCCAGAGAAAAATTTGTGCTAATAGCTCTTCACACAAATGATCACACTGTAACTACTGGCTGGGTGGCGTGGAGGCCCAGAACCTGAAAGCAGCAGGGATAGAGAGCCAAAGATTAAGGATGAGTGGCTGAGCAGATGAGGATAATGGGTAACCGATCCATTTTCAGAAGGAAAAGCATCGCGTGGGAATTCTGATGAGGACTGATTCAGGCCGGATGAGACAGGAAGCTGATTATCCATCCTCCTTTTGTGTGTGGGATCAGAATCTGCAACCAAATCCTCCACCCAGTGAGGAGAATGCAGCAATAGGAGAGGAGGGGCAGATGAGGAAAGACAATAGAGCAGGAGAAAAAGGGGTAAAGGGATAATGCAGAGGAATTGAGGACCTCAGTCTTTTTTATTAATAACTTTTAGAGGAACAAAATATTATGCTCTAACAATCCACACAGCCTCTCTTCATCATGGGAGAAGGAGAAGCCAAACTAATTGAATGCCCATCTGGATTTGCTGGATGCTCAACAAGCCTGAAATGTAAAGCATTATTGGGTGTGTACAAGGGCCTGTGTTATTTGTCTGAATTCTAGGTTGTGCTTTCTTGTGCCAGACATCTCCACCTCTCCTTGCTACCTGCAGCAACACTGCAGCCATTAGACACTCACTGAGCGATGAGATGAAGCAGTTTTCATTAAAAAGACATTTGGTGAGGACTAGAGGCCTTGGGTTGATGTTGAAGTGGGAGACAAAAAGTGGTATTTGTCTTGGGGTGATGTCGTATGTCAGTGTCTCAGACTGAAGATTTAGAAAAATTCCTGCCACTCAAACAGCGAGTGAAAGCCAGCCAGGGTTTAATGTCGATGAGATGGAGGCAGGTGTGCAGCCATGAGTAGTCTGACACTGTGTGTGTGTGTGTGTGTGTGTGTGTGTGTGTGTGTGTGTGTGTGTGTGTGTGTGGTGGGAGGTATAATGAGGAGAGGCAAAGTACAGAATTGTGTGAAGTCATTTGGTGAATTTGTTGAATGCTGTAGAGTGAAGCTGAGGTGCTGTTACCAACACCTGTCAGGGACGTAACAAGAACTAACAGTGGGAGAACTCCCTGTCTCTACGTCCTTCCACCCCTCTTCCTCCCACACACCAAATCCTCACCTCTCCTCGGAGAGGAAACCCTCTCCATGGGACGATTCGCTATAGGCCACCAGCCATCAGTGCCAGAGAGTATTACTCAACAAGAGACAGAGTTGAAGGGCAGAGATGAGATGTGAGTGAGATTGACTCATTTTTCTGCAAGTTTCAAAACAGCAACGCCTGAAAACTCTTAAGTTTATCACTTTTATCATCTTAATCTGTTCGCATTTGAAACCAGACAGATTTACAAAACCACAAGTTGCTTGCCGTTTTTCCTCAATAACTGATGAATGGTAGTGTATATTTTAAACCATGTATATTAGTGAGATGGGTATAAAAGGGGAAAAACTCAGTAATGTTTTTGGATATTTAGATGGATTTCTGATGTGTTTCAACTACTTACAGAGCTCAGTGGTGAAACCCTTCATGTTTGTGGTGGATCTTTCCTTGTACTGTATACACTAGTTTGTATTGTACAGATTCGTTGTTGAATACAGTTTAAACAAAAAGAGTTTTGTGTCAAATTTTCTTCATCTTGTTATTTCTGCCTTCTTTTCTTTCCTGCATGTTCCACCTAGTTATTTTTGGCTATTTGCTTTGGTGATTAAAAATAACAATGTATTTTGTTTTTGCAAGTGAAAAATGATGCCAGTTTATTAGTATAAAGAACAGGAAAGTCAGATCCAATTACTCAAGATCCATTTTAATGTAAATTATGAACACATGCACTAAGCACTAGCCATTTGTATTGATTTTTTTCAACATACATATTAATAAAAAGTCTGAACGGGGTTTTTTTGTTTGCAAGAAGGTAAAATTGTTGTTTAGTTGTGTACAGCTCATTTAGCTCTCTTTCAGCCATACTCTTAGCTAAAACTGATTTTAGGCTCACTGTGCAAAACTATCACATCTGCAGACGATTACAAAGAGAAATGACGATTACAAAAGAGTTTGTGGGAAATTGGTGAACTGAGGTGATGTAATATTTGAAGAGGACACTAAAACACAGAAACAGAGTCAGAGATACCCCAGATAATCAAGTTTAGTCATGAAATTACTAAACAAACCAACTCACATGTTTGCCCAATTAACTATTTCAGGTGGGTTTTGAAACCTGCAGACAATCTCGGAGTTTGTATCTCATATAGATTTTTAAAAAAAGACAGTCATGATGATCATAATGACAATGATATAAAGGAACATGATATTATTGTTTTTTCTGCTGAGAGGTCAAACAGAACAGTTGTGGTCTTAGTTTTTGGTTAGTTCCTGTTTTATTTTGAAGGTCTTTGTTTTTGTGTTTGGTTACAGTTACGTCTCCTGCACGTCTCCACGTCTCCTGCACTTGGGTCCTGCCTCAATCCCTGCCGCACGTAGCAGTCATGTCATCTAAACTACAGTTTTAATCTTTAAATGCATACAGAATTAGTAATTCAGTCATTATTATGATTATCTTCCACATCTCTGTTTTGTATTAACAGATAAATGAGATGTCCATGTCTACCAGATAATAATGTCCCACTTTTGTCTGAAGTTCTTTGTATGTAATAAATTTCTGTATGAATAAGTTATGCAGAGGCTAACAATCTGGCAGTGGTGGCAGGGCATCCATGTTTTATGATGTTTATGTGAAAAGCATAATGCATTTTATTAAAAAGGTGATTCATGTAGTCAGCAGCACAAAAATGGCTGGTTCCTCCATATTGGCTCTTTGATAAATAGCAGGGGCATTTGAGTAAACAAAATTCATGGAGGAAGGAGGATGCTTGATGTTGCAAATTATAATTTCCAAATAACTGCTGCTTGTTTGTGCAGCAGACTAGGATGCACGTGTACAGGGCCACCATAGGAGGGCTACAGAACTTTAACTACACTATATGCTTAAATTAATGATCCTTCCTACCAATTTCTATAAACAAACCAGCACGCCCCTCTAACAGAATCAGACACCTTTAAGGAATTCTTTGCTGGCACGTGTCGTCTCTCTAAATGTATTACATTTTTAATAAATTTGAGGGAGGAGTAGAGTGGGAAATTGTGAAAAATAAATTAAAAAAATAAATCAATAAAAAATAAAGAAAAAATCCTAATGCAAAAATATACATACATACAACAATGATGCAAAATAATGCAAACATCTGCTTACATCAGTTATTGCCCACATTAAAACACTCTTACTGTATTAGTTTAACATAGAGAGCTTGCATTCCAGATTGATTTTCCACATATCTGCAGAAGACCATTTTTTTCAGATCAGCCTTTGCTGAGATTGAGGTAGTCATTTCTTGGGAGAAAAATGGTATTTTAAAATATAATGTATGTGGTTGTAAAATATATATATTCATTGCTAAGAACATTCCATTGCTTGCCAAGAATTTAGGCCAGATATTGCACCATACCTCTGAGGGGAAAGCAAAAGCAGCATGATGTGAAGGTGGAAGGAGATAAAACATACAGAGGCTGAACACTTTTACTCTGATCTGGATCTGTTATGTCACACAACCCTGCAAATATAAACGGCTCACTGAATACCTTATTTTCAGACTCAGGCAACCCAAAAACAAAGTGACAGGCCAGTGCTATCTAGGAGGTTTTGAACTGCCAGACATTTCAAACATTAATATATATAAATATACTTAAGTGCAGAAAATGTGCGATATTTGTTTATTTTATGTCTCCTTTAAACAAAATGTGTTTTTATGTGGTTAAGAGTTTTCAAAGTAGAGGAATGCAAACTGCTTTATTAGACATTATGGAAAGGATTAATTTTTATTTTTATTTTATTTATTTATCTCATGGATTATCTCACAACCCAATATAAAAATTAAAAAAAAAATGTAGCAGCTATGTTGGATAGCACAAAGTGTAAACACTTCATAATAAAAGCTCCAAATAGTCAATGACTATAATTTCAAGGCTCTAAAACAGTTACATGCATATCTGTGAAACTGTCATGAAAATACATCAAGCCATTTCTAATTTATCTAAAACTCTTGTAAGGGGATTGGAAGGGAACTTCACAGATATTAAAGAAACATTCCCCATTTAAAACAAAACTAGGTCTATGTGACCTAAACTGATACCTGAAGACAAAATTAAGCCATTTTGAAAAGACATTTCTGAGTGCTGTTGATCAAAGGAAACAGTTACTTTACTTTGTCCCTATCTGCACTATTACTTGAATAGAATTACACTTTTGAGACTTGTCAGAGGCTTAAAAGATTTTTTTAACGTCAGTAAATTGCCCTAATTGCTAACATTGTCTTTTTGCTGTAAATACATGTTCTACTCTCTCAAAATTTCTTTGAATCACATCATTTTGGTTTCTAGTACAAGTTTGCACTTTACCATTTAGAAATAGACCTTGGGTTGTTTTAACTCTTTAATCCTTAGTCAATTACACAAAATGTCAGCTTCGAGCCCCGTCCAACTCAACATATTTTCCTGTTTTCTCATTGGCTCCTCTTGGATAGCTTTTGATATTTAGAATACAAGATTGGGTGTAAAAAGAAAAAATGGCTGGGGTGTACCACTTTGTCACAGTAACGTTCCATTAATGTAATACTAAAGCCAAACTAAAATATTATCTCACCATTTGATTTTGTATTGGGAGACTGTTACTGCATTTCTGAGCTGGTGGAATATGGTTGGGTGCACACATCTCTGAAACTTTTTTGTGCTGAATGTTACTAACCTGGAGCACAGCAAATTTTAGTAGTGCCAACAAAAGACATACTAAGTGGTGTACACAGTTGTTGATTTTGCAGTAAAAACTTGTTGATCCCAGATGTTTATAGCAACACTTCATTGTTTTAAATAGTGGCTCTTGGATGCAATTGGTTTGGTAGGTTCTGGTCTGATGGACATGGCTTCAGATGGGAGTGCTATCAGACCCATTTTACAAGAAACAATTCTTGTTTGGCTGGCCAGGCTACAGTGTGCTGCTTTTTTGTTGTTTTCATATGAAGTTATGCAATTATATCTCATAAACAACGTCAGTCTGGTCCATAATTGTAAAGACATTTTGTAAATAGCAAGACCTTGGAATGATAGCAAAACAACTATAACTTAGAGTAGCTAATGCCTCAAGGACTAGATTTCTCTCATAACCAATTTTATTTGAGAACCATGACACATCCTGTCTGCTGGAAATGTTGAATGATTTAAAGAAGCTGGTTGAGTAACCAACAGCCATGGCCAAAACCCTGAAACTATTGGCATTTGCTTTCCTCGTCCTGGGAGATGCACTAAGGAAAGAAGGAAAGAAAGAAAAAACAGGTTATTAAAAGATGGGAGCTCTCTGATCATCCTGAAATCTCATACTGCACTAGACCTGTCCATCAGTAGGTGTCTCATCAGACAGATAAGACTTGAGCCATCCTCATCAGCAACAGCTCAGATGTGTGGAGAGCTCAGCTGCAGTCATGATCACATTTATAAGGAATAAAATTTTTTACAAGCCCAGAGGCTACCAGGAGAGAAAAAGTTTCAATAGGCAGCATGAAGACTTGACCTAGATGATAAACATCAGCCATCAAAGCACAGGAGAAACTGAAATGGATCCCGAGGAGTGGATGTAAATGCTTTGATATCTTGAAGAAAGTCCATGATGTTACAGTTCTTGCCTTAGCTCTGTTTTTCACTAGTTTCACATTCGTCTTTGCCACTCTTCATTTGCCCACAAAATATCCTCACAGTTTTGTCTCTTTCCTCCATTTGTTTCTCATTCCTCAATTAAATCAGTGTTTAACTTCCATCAGTCCATGCTTTTCCATGTATTTATACTCATTTTACCTGCTTCTCTGTGCAGGCATATGACAATTAGAGCACACTGTGCTTGCATAGAAAATAATGAAAAAATGGTTCTCGTCCAGTCCTACAGTAACATCATTTGATGTAATTTAATTAAATAAGTACATTTATGCTGTCTTTATCAGAGTTAAAAGGGTGAGTAGCATACATGTGCTACTAATCAAATGTATTTGACTAACTGATCTACAAATGTGACATCCTCCATAAAAAGAGTAGTTTTATCGGTTTGCTGGTCTGGGAAATCCTGCTGTGCTAATACAATGTCGAGGAGGAAGGACATCAGCAATGATCTTGTAGAGGTAACTGCTGCTGCTCATGACTCTCGGAAGGGTTATAAATAACCTACAGGGCTCAGACATATGAGACCAAAGTAGACGTGATTGGGCACATCTGCTGAAAATTAAAAACAGCATATCAGAGGAAATAACTTATGCCAGCTGCATACACAGTGGAGGAAGAGTGATGACTTGGTCTTGCTTTGCAGCCCAATGACTTGAAAACTTTGTAGAGACAAACTGAGGCCATCCCACAGCACAAGCTTGGCTGAACTTGGGTTATGCAAAAGGGTGGTTATTCCAACCCACCAGTAAATCTACACTACAAAGAATAACAAAGACAAGAACAAGATAAAACAAGAACAGGTGTTTTTAAGTCAAAGACAAGACCTCAGTGTGATTGAAATGGTAGAATCTTCAAAGAGCAGTACAACAACAAAACTCACAGACCCCAAAAAACTAAGAAATGTAAGAGAACATTTCTCCACAATTAGGTGCTTAAAAATAAGGAAATGGCTACTGAGCTGGTGAATCATAGAGTGTACTTAGTGTTCATATCATCTGCATATTTTGGCTTTGTTTTTGTTAAATAACTAATGATGTGCTGCCTAACATTATGTCTCATCTGTCGTAATTCATCTGATGTTTAAGTTCTCAGAACTGAAAGAGAATGCACTTTCACAAGACTCTACATCCCAGTCTGTGTTTCCAGTTTAACCAATGTTTTCACTCCCCATCAACACTTGCCTTCGACTTACAATTCTGCAGTTGCATCAAAAATATACGTTCAAAATTGAAAAAGGATCACCACTTTGGCAGCAGGCATTTCCATATAGCTCTTTTAAACACAAACACTCAAGCCGACAAATGACCTTAAGATCCATCTTTTCGTCCCTCTGCGGAGAATCATTGTTCAGTCTTCAAGCAAAGCTTTGTTTTTAAAGCGTGCTGGATTACTTGTGTAACTTGAGCACTACAGATGAGCATGCGATGCCCTGAATTATTTACTTTCATTAACTGTCTGAGGTTAATAAACTCTGTAAATCTCTCAATCTATCTGTCTTCCCCAATCCCTGCTCACTTACTCATTCCCCGCCCATCCAAGTGCATTGATTTTCTGTGGACTTTTGTTATTTCACTTTCTTAGCCAACTGCTGTCCTTGCTGAGAAACTTTGAGTCTTTTTCCTGCTCTTCAGCATGCAAGCCAGGGACTATGAGAACTAATGCTCATCAGTCTGAAAGAAAGGCGGGACAGAAGGTGGACATTTTGAGCCTCTTAAGCTTAGCCTGTCATCTATCTAATGTAAAAATTTACTGTGGCTGCACTTGCTGAACAGTTGCTATACCCTCAACATGTAAGAAGTCTGTTCATCATCTTGCAACTGAAAAGAAGGGATTCACGGAACAATAAAACTCAAAATGAAAACTATCTATGACCCACTCTCCCAAAAAGTTAGGATTTGAGGACAGGGTCTCCTGGGAACCTTTCCCATATGTCTTTGAACAATGGAAGGGGTGCACCTTGGACAGGTTGTCAGTCTTGTTTTTTTGTCAGTTAGCTTGGTGTCTGTGGTTGCTTGGCAACCAGAGTTGGAGGGAAGAAATGGTTGACAGTCTTCTCTGAGCCAACTGCAGGTTGTACCTAATTTTTGAACATGTTGACAAAAGGTCAATTAACCTGACATGCATCTTTTTGGACTGTGAGACTGGAGTGCTTGGAGAAAAAAAAAACAGTTTAACATCATCTTCATGAAAGAAGCAACTCCTTTCCTGAAAAAAACTTGTTCTGGATTTGAATATTGTATAATTTCAGCATTGATGTTGCATTTCCAGATGGGTAAGCTGCTCATTCCAGGGACTAATGCACTCCCATACCATCAGCGAAGCCTGGGTTTAAACTGAGGATGGATCGCAGACAGTAAGCTCAGCGATGCATACAGTCAGTGATGCATGCATAACAGGGATAACAAAGACCAGTCTGTTATTAAGGACGAGCCTAATAACAGACTGGCAAGAGACTGGCTTTTAGTGAGAGAGCACAGCTGGATTACTGGATTCTGTTCATATGTGGCTTCCTCTTTGCATGATCAAACTCGCACCTGCACTTGCAGGTGGGAAGCTGAACTGTGTTCTTAGATAGTGACTTCTCGGGGAATTTCTGAACCCATACTGTGATTTCCATCATAGTATCATTTTTTGAATGCAGTGCTGCCTGAGGGCCCCAAGATCACAGGCCTCCTAAACGGATTTTCAGCCTTGACCTATGAAGACAGTAATTTCTCTAGACTCTCAGAATCATTTGATGATATTATGTACTGTGGATGATGAGCTATTCAAGGTACTACAATTGCACACCATGGAACATTATTCTGAAATTGTTTCACAATTTGTAGACAGCTTTTTTTTTTTGCAGATTAATAGCCCGCTGGGCATTTTTACTTTTAAGAAGCTCTGCCACTCTGAGGTGTCTTTTATATGCCTGATTGTATCATTAACCTGTTGCTAGGTAACCTAGTTAGTTGAAATATTCCTCCAGGTGTCTCTTTGTAGTATTACTACTATTCTGGCATTTTAGTCTCTTCATCCCAATGTTTTTGATACATCATCCTGTTTATCATAATTACTCTTTACAGTGAGAACATATTACAAACACTCAAGATAGTCTGCTCTACCTGAAGAGGTGAGTTTAAATAGGTTTATGTATTTATGGGTTAGTGAGGGAGCAGTTTTAGAAAGTGGTATAAAGGCAAGAGAAAAGTAATCCAAATACCCAGATTGCTGCTGGGTGTATAAATAGGTCAAGTAGGCACACTGGTGCTGCTCTACATGTTCTTTTATGTTTGTACATATATTTTTGTATCCCTATAAAATCCAGTAACAAAAAAAGAAGAGTACAATGGGTTTCTTTGGAAGAGTAAATGCATCTCCTTCTGTTTTTCAGCTGTCTCTTTCTGCAAGATCTGACAGGTAACAGATTTTCAAATCGTATCTCAACATTTCCTCCCAGCAGGATGTATTGGGCTTGCAGTCAATACATCGTCCATCATCCATGTTTAGCTTCACAGCTTGAAGTGTCTGGGTCACTTTCTCCAGCCCAGCACTAGTTCTGGCCAAGAACTAAAGATGACCTAAGTGAAACATGAATAAATAATGGAAAGATGACCTATTTTTATACTTAGATGAGAGATGAGCAAATTAAATAAGTGAGTAGATGCTTGAAAAAAAATTAAGGATTGAAGGACAAGTGGATGGAGTGAGTGCAGATGCTGATCTGTCACGAGGATATTGCACAGTGTTAACCACACAAATGTCTCAAGGACACATGCATTAAGAAATGCTTCATCTCTTATCTCATTCTGTTCAAACTTTATTAAATCTTGAGATTCAGTGAAATGAAAATATGAACTAGATGAATAAGTCATTTTGTTGCTTCTACATGTAACCCATTAAGGCTGAATGCAACATATCAGCGTCCCTACATTTAGGGGGCTTCTTAGTGGGTTACAGGTCTTGTGAAGATTCAAGGTTAAGTAGTGCACAGATGGGCAGACATTGATGCTTTTTTTTTGAGTGGATTTTTATGAGGATTTATAACCTCAATTGTATTGCTCAGTTCTCAAATCTATAATTTGTTTTGAAAAAGGATTGGGTAAAAGATCTTTTCCTAACAGTTTGTTTCTGTTTTACTTCACCATTTACAGGTTTAAAAAAATGAAATTCTCTTTACAAACCCATAGCAAGCAATCGACATAAAACATATTTATCACCTATGGAAGTAGGGCTCTAAAAAAACAAAACAAACAAACAAAAAAAAACACCATCCTTTCGCTGTGAGCTACTGTTGTACATATATTGAACTGTTGATCTGTCAGTTTTTTTCTTCAGTGTCCTTTTATGTTTAGTTGAAGTCAGATTCAAAAGCAAGACATTTGCCCTACTGTACCACAGGAGGTTAATTTCTAAAAAACAACACATTTATGTGTGATCACGGGTGTGAACATTTGCTTGTCAGTTAGTGTAGCTAATAACTACCTGTGATCACCTTTGCTACTTATTGACCCTGTATAACACTGTATTGACTTCTGAGAGTAGCTTTTCAGCTGTAAATAAAAACCTAACAGAGAGCAGTCATTCATGTTTAAAGAGAATATATTTTGTTGTGCTTTAAATTTTACCAACAGACCACCTTAACTGCTGTACAAGGATGAAGATTGAAACGAAGATGTTTGGGCAGAGTTGATAAGAATGACTATGGTAATAGTCATTTACCTCATGGGTTAGTAAAAGTTAAGTCAGCAAAGCTAAAATGGTTAACCGTGACCAATATAAGTTGGGTGTGTTCCAGATGACTTCACAAGCCTGTTTGTTTTTGATTATTTGGAACCTAATTATGTGCAATATGACAAAAATAAGGCTTTGAAAGCAGTCTCCAGAAAACCTGACACTTTTCCATTTCTGTCCCTTTTTCTTTAAAACCACATCCAAGTCAGTAAAAATCAATCTTGATACGAGTGCAGACAGTCATAATATCCCATTAAAAAAATACTGGATACTTCCGAACAGACAGGCGTTTGTTTTTTATGTTTTGAATAATTTCATACTCTAAAGTGTGTCAACTTCTTAATTTAATGATCCTGCAGATATGATTCTCAAGTCAGAAGTGACAGTTTAAATTTATATTCTGCTACTAGAACTAATAAGAAATGTCTTTTCCCGAGAGGTGATGTCCTCACATGTTCCCAGATTTTTGAAAATCCAGAACATTATAGTGATACTCGACTAAAATCTTTGCTGTTTAAGAGCAGTTCTCCACAGGAATTGAAGGAGTACTGCACAATATAAATTTCACCATGCACTGTTTACAAAAACAAAAATTCCTGCCTGAAGCTTTGCAGGGATTTCAATGTTTAATCATTTGAAAGAAAACACACCGCTTAATCAATTCTACACTGCCTCAGTGTATATCTGTCACATGCATGTGAGGTCATTTTCTGGTGCTCTCTCAATAAATCCAGCATTCTTGACTGAAAGTAAGACTTCAGTGTGCAGGTGACTGGGGGGAGCAAGACTACACAGCAAGACTATGCAATGAATACACAATAAATTATTTTAATAGTGTTGAACTATTCTAACGTCACAAAAATTTTCACCATGATAACTGTATTACAAGACCAGAAAAAAACCCTGTTGTGCCACAGCAGAGGGTGCTAGTTTAGTTGTTAAGGAGTTATTAATAATTGTCTGACAGTGTTTAATAACTTAAATGAATTATCAAAATGAATAAATCAAAATGAATAAAGCAAAACGGGGCACCACCTGAAAATCAGGAATTAATAACTAAACAGTACTATCAGTCTCAAAATAGTTATTCTATGGGTCAGCCTATTACTAGGGGTGGCGCTATAGAGTAACATTGAAGGAGG
>JAOWBL010014026.1:0-37780 GCA_028564865.1 Zenarchopterus dispar | reverse complement strand
AAATCCCATATCCTCCCGCCTACACCCCAAAGGCCACCAAAGATCTGCAGCAGTAGCATCCAACAGAGGTATACAAGGAAACATAAAGCGTATTTTTAGACTTGCTTCTCCTGCTGTATACTGAATAGAAACAAAGAAAAACAGACGAGCATTCCCCAGGCCTGTCGCAGCAAAACCCATCCCAGCAACATTTCATGTATCTGTTGACAAACTGTAAACCACGGTGACTTGGATGTGTCACACTGAGTCTGTAATTGCTTCAATCTTTTACCATACACCAGTGGTTACTTACAGACTCACAGGAAATCAATATTGCATTTTGTTTACAACACAATCTTCTTGCCTCATTGGGTGTTTTGCTTTGGAAAAGTGTTGAACAGACAGTTAGTTCCTCCCATTAATAGTCTGACCACTAAAATTCAGTAACTTTGTGAAAATTCTCCCTTGTATCAGGAGTCCAGTGCCCCTCACATTCACAGTCACTTCCAGCATGACAGGTTTTACCAAACCAATCACAACTTGTTGTGAGTGGGATTTATGTGATGACTCATAGAGGAAAGCCTGAGAGCTATGATTGGAAAAAAAAAAAAAACCCAAATGGTAGTAGAATTGCTATTTACACCTTTGGTTCAATACATTTTACCTGAAAACAAACGTAATCATTGGCTGTTTTTACTTCACTACACTCCAGTTTGGATGTCTTTTGTTAATACTAGTCTGGTTGTCGCTCTGCCTACGTCACATGCTTCACTTCTCTGATTGGACGTGTATCTGATGGTATCCTGAGATAGTTTGTACTTCACCTGTTGATTTTTGCCTCCTGGAAATCAAAGCTGGGTCCAAGGGCAACACAATGCTTATTGAGGAGGAAAGGAAGTAAGGAGGCTGTCCAGGCTACTCCAATAAACCATCATGACATGGAAGTGCATGACTGTAAACTTCCATTTGATCAGACATCAGCAGTACCACACATTTGCACTGCATGTCAACGGTCTTCTCATTTCTTGAACTTATCCAAGGTCATTCCAAGAAAATCAGAGAGGCTGGAAAATAAATAACCAGCAAACCTGAACCACTTAATGAACACTTCAGATTTTTAATTTTTCCGGTCAGTGTGTGTAAGTCAGAGGTCACTTCCCTCGTAATTGCAATTCTTTATGAGATTTAAATTAGTTTCTTGGCTTATGGAATATTGGCAGAGAAAGACAGAGAGATGAAAGGAAAGGCAGACAGCTTGTACTGTAATATGGGATGGGAGTTTATTGGTGATGAAGTAAAAGAGAGAAGTTAAGACTCCCAGTTGCAAATGCTGGACATCTGTGTGTACAGCTGCAAGCTGTTAACATCTATAAAAGACTGGGTCAGTGCAGCTATGATATACAGAATACAACATAAATACCAAATACAAAATCACAAATAAGCTTTAAACTTTAATTATCATTCATTCATAACTGATACATTGTTATTGCTTTCATGCTATCAAAAATTATTTGAAAGGGTAATTTGCTAAGGTGTTATGTTTGTGGTTTTTTTTTTAATTTTTGTTTTTTTTTTACTCTGTCATTCTATAAGTAACATACTGTATATACTCGTCTTAATGATCTAAATTTTTGCAAATCTGTGTGTGAAGTTCAACTTGAACTCACGAGTCTCATAAAATTGTTCATTTGTGTTACTGAAAGAAAAGAAAGAAAACTACCCCAGCTTGTTAGTCTTTCTTGGTCATGTGACTGCAGGCCAGGCAAGTCTCATGTCTGTTTTTCCTGCTACCTGCTGCCCAGGTGAGAAACCTAAAAAAATAAAATCCTACACCAGAGTTTCCCATTTTTCCTACAATTTCACTTACTAATGCAGCCAAACACACACACACACACACACACACACACACACACACACACACACACACACACACACACACACACACAAACAGTGTCTGGTTTCTCATACACAAAAAAAAGTTGCTCTGAGACAAAAACTTTCTGATCCAGTCCAAGTTGTTTACACCCACCAAAATGGATCTAACACCCAAAATGCACTGCAGCTTGTGCGAGTAATTAGTTGACCGTTTAGTTTTTACTGTTAGCTTTCATTTATTAGTAATACATGACATTTTGGGTGATATCAGCTGATGGGAACAGAAGCTGTTTCTAAACTGAAGCAAGTTTGGACTTGTGTAATTGCTGCTTTATACTTGGCAGGTTCAACGAAGGAGAACGTACTTTGGATGACAGGAGCATTTCAGTGTTTCTGCAGTTGGAACAGCCATGCATGTCGGGGTACATTTTAAAAAGAGGATATTTAATATTTCTAACTATGTTCCTGCATGAAAAACATCAAAACCACATTTCATTTAAGAAAAACAAAGTTCTGTCTTTCTTTTTAGTCCTTTTCCTTCCAATATTACTTCTGCTCATTGCCAGATACTGGATTCCCAGTCAAGTGCAGGTAAAATTGTCATGATCCAGGGCTTACTGTTTTGGGTTTCATTTCTTGTGCTTTAGTTTTGGTCTCGTGTTTTGACCTGTTTCCTGTTTTATTCTGAAAGTCTAGTTCTTTGTGTGTTTGGTTATTTCTTGACTTCCCATGATACAATGCTCCTGATTGTTTGCACCTGTGTCTCAGCTGCTGTGAGTATATAATGTCTTGTTTTTTCTCTTTCTTCCTACTAGTCTGCTTGTACTTTGCTTCTCTTTGTTTACCTGTCTTTTGGGTTTTTGTTCCCTTTTAAACTAATTTTTCTATTTAATTCTGTCAGAACACCATTTTTTTGTTGTAATAAAGGACTTTACTCTTATAAATCTGCATTTGGTCCTCTCAATTCACCTCATGACAAAAATCTGCTAAGTAGCTGTTTAAAACTACTGGATGTTTGTAAAAAGCAACTATATGACTTCATCACATAAATCTGTTTGCTTCTGTTCAGCCAAAGTTCCTGTGACATTCAAGTATTTTCTGTTTTTGTTGTCCTAAAAAGAACAAAGTCTGAAACTGGGACTTTAAAGGGGACTACACTTTTGATCACTGTCACTCTTAAAAAGCATTTCCAGACTGCTTTGCTCTGATAAAAACCTGATTCTTTTTCTTTTAAGGTATTTTGAGTCCCAGGTGACATGCATCTGCAGGCTTGCCTTTCTCCCTGGGATCAAAAAGTCCATGCCCATGTCTATTTCCTTAGTAGTCTATCGACACCGTCCCCTGAGAGTTATGCATGTGCTGGCCTGCATGTTTCTGGTAAAAACTGTCATGGTTAATGGAGCGTGAACTTGACCAGCTCAGGTGCTTTTTGCTTTTTCTTGTATTTTCACATCATCACTTCCCCACATGTGCTTATTGATTTAAAGCAAAGCACAATTCTGACCCTGTAGAGGACACGGGGGTCAGAACTGTTCACTTAAGCATTGACGGTGGCATTCGTCTTGTACCACTGAGTCTGGTTTCACCGAGCCTTTAATGGAAACAGACTGCTCGCTACCCTTTGACATACAGCCTGAGAGACTCCGAGTGTGAATGCAAATGAGTTAAACTCAGTCTAAATTATCTTCTAACGTTCTCTCCCACTACTGCCTTGCTGTTTTTGTTCTTCAGCATTCAGCCCGGGTGGGGGTTGCTTTAGCACGTCTGAAGTGATGATGAAGAGAGGAGGAGTGGATGTGTTATTACATGGGCCGAGAAACTGGCAACCTCCGCCCACACATACAAACGTTCATGATTTTCCCAGGAGGAGAACAACGGAGGATGCCTCTAGTTTGACTCGGAATCAGTGAGCCAAGATCCTAATCAGTCAGCGAGAGCTTCATATTCACACCTATTTGAGCTGCAGGCTCTCTTGATACATAAAAAAAAAAGCATGTTGGCCTTTTTGTAGATGGAAGTGAAATGTTTGTCTCCGTGGGGAGATAAACAATGCTGTTTAGCAGATGCCTTACAAAATCAAAATACAAAACCCGCTTGTGAGAAAACTCAAAGCTTCAATCTTTGTTTACGGACGTAATGAAGGGAATATTACATAAAAAGCTTCTCTTTTTTTGGTCAATATATTTGTAAGACCTACCAATGAAATAAGATAAAAACACCATCTTTGCAGTTGACTACATAAGTTGCAATTTCATTTCAAAATCTTGATATGTTAAGGGAAAACTAAGGTCCAGACTCACTCTGCTTCTGAAAATGTCCCTGGTTTTGGACTTTTTAAGTGTGACAAACCTCAGCCCCCCCGTCCTCCCACCCCCGCCATGCTTCTGGGCACGCTGCCATCAGCACCGGGCTCTTCTGCCTCTACGGGCTTCATTGATCAAACTTAGGGGGCCCATGGCACCAACAGAACTTTGGCTAGCCTCATCTTCCTCTCTGGTAAATAAAGGTATTCAAATTCCTTTTCAAAGTAAAAGCAAACAAAAGCAATGCAAGAATACTCAGCTGCAAGTTAAGATGTATTTTATGGTGAAGAACACATAGGTATCAAAGTTTTTAACAAGTAGACGCTCTAGAAAAGAGTAATTCATGGGTGGCATGAAAATAAAAAGCATCTTCTTTCTAGAGTAATTTTGTAAGATACAATCAGAGTTCAGCTCTTTTCAGACATGAGGCATGTAACATGGTTAATCATTCTGTTAAATCAGTGACGTTGAGCCATTTGGACATTGGTCACGTTTGCACTTTAGTTTTGTTTAAATGTCATTCAGACATATTTAAAAGCAAAAACCGTGTTTCATGTGGGATATTAACTATTCATAGTTACTTTGGGCAGGGAATCAACTGAGATAAGAATAGTCTCATTTTTCTCACAATATTACACAGTACCCCCACCCCACCCGCACCCCCACCGCCCCGCCCCGAGCAGTTTTTGACATATTACCTAAAAATGTTCTTCACGCCAAGAACAAGCAATTAATTAAATACCTTAACTTTATAACAACATTAATCACCCGTGGAAGTGACGGGGCACTAAAAACACCATCAAATCACTGTCTGTAACCAACACAAAGCAACAGGACCGTTGGCTTGTCTGTCGAAGTCCTCTTCTTCAGTGAACAGGCATAGTTCATGTTTGTGTGCTTCGGAGGTCTGAAGGGAGAAGGTTGGATTTCTTTTTTCTTTTTTGTGGGCTACTGGTTTTCCATCATCTTCTATCATCAACCTTCTAACCAGTTTCTGGCTCCCACCCTTGATCCAAAACCATACAAGCTATGTTGATTGGTAAATCTAATATCTTAGTCAGCAGAGAGTGAAGCTCATGATCTTAAATCTGAATTTGTCAGCAGTTTAAGAAAATGTTGGCTTCGAGTTGTGTGTGTGTGTTTTTTTTTTTTTAAGTGACTTCGATGCTCTACTGCATCTAAAGTACTAAACCATAATACAAATACTTCACCACATCTTCATCAATAACTGCCCCTGTTAGTCTTATGCAATTCCTTTTATATTTCTGCAATTGTAATTGACTTTTTTGTGGGGAAATTTCGATTATTTTCAATGGCTTATTGGTTCTAAATAACCAAGAATTTTGGCTTCACTTTGATATGAAGTTAAATCCTTAACAAATTACACAGCGTTTCACAAGATTCATATATTTTATTTGCAGAGTGTTATTTTTGAAAAGTAACTAGTGACTTAAGCTACAGATTGATGAAGAGCAGAATCATTTCCTCTGAAAAACGGTGGATTGAAAGGAGAAAAAAAAGGTGCCTCAGTTTGTAGATTTAAACTGTACTTAACTGAAAGTAAATACTGCAGTAGTACTCTGTTCTTGCAGCTTATAAGTTTTGTTCCCCAAATTTATTGTAATTTTTACTCACAGTCACACGGCAGAAAATGATATTCTGAAGGAGCAGGACCCTGTCCACCTCTGGATTTATTGCTTTACAATTTTATGCTTCACTTTCTGCTTCAACCAAACTGAAAGATGGTCTTTTACATCATACTGGAAGTAAATTGTACACGTGTGACCCGACAGAAGCGCCAGTGCGCTGCATTGCATGCTTCTTTCCCGGCCAGCCTCCTACTTTATGGCAAAATGGTTTCTCCTCAAACTTGACTTCATATCTCCAATGGCTCCTGTGTAACTTGTATAATAAATATTTCTACCCTAATGGTTTCTGAAATGGGACCAGACAGCAATTTCTCAAAGGCTGTTGAGCCCAGCATGTTGAGCATGCCTCCACACTTGGTTTTCTACACTGTACTTAAGTACATTTGGGCCATTTTTGAGAACTCCAAAAAAAAGCTTACAGACAAACATCAAGAAGTGGCATCACATAAATAAAACATTTCCCTGTGCTGATAACCCCAAAACTTCAGGTTTTCTCCCAAACACACAGTGTGTGGGTTATGATAAAGGAGGTAAAAGCAAGAGACGACCTGTCAAAGCTGCTAGGTGCAGTGGGGAGAAATGACCCTGAGGGCCTTTAACAGTGGGCTGAGTCACCGTTACTCTGGAGCTGCTGTACCCACAGACACTATCCTCTGACTTCACACCACCTGTCCTCGACAAATCAACAACGGAAGAGAGACTGCTGGAGGCGTCGCAGATAGAAAACACAGGCTTAGCTACTCATGCAAAAGGGAGCCAATGCAGTAATGTCCATAATAAAAAGCCATGACTCCCAATACCACCGTTCAGTTAAAAAAAGAAAAAAGAAAAAATTGAATAACTGTCTTAAAAGTAAGTACCCCAAATTTGTCAAAAACAGATTATCATGAACTAATGATGACTCTCCCAGAAGCAATTTTAGTGATCCTTCCATGTTTCTAAAACGTCTCCAGTGTAATTTTGTTCTTGGAAAACCGAGACGAGGACTTTAAATTGACAAGGAAAATAATTGCAGCATTAGATTACCATCCCTCGCTGGCAGGGACACAAAAGATCAACAAGAATTATCTTTGGTCCTGCTCCAAATGCGTCTGTAATATTTAGCAGACAATGAGATTAAACTCTGCTTCTTTAATCGACTTTGCATCATTTTCTGACTGGGCTTCAAAACCTGATGTGAAAGAGAAAAAAAATATCAAAGATATTGATCAAAGTGTGAAGATGAATAATGATCTAATTTCACTTCTGAGGGAGGATTCAGTGAAAGCAGCTTCTATCTGTTACACCAGGTTTCATCAAACACAGAAGCAAAGAAAATCTAATAAACTTTCAGCCACCCAGAAGATAGATTTGTTTCAGATGACGGCGGTTCAGCATCTTATCTTCCTCAGGCCAGTAGACACAGGTTTTTCACAGACCTGTTCCTCAGCTGAGCATGGCTTTCATGTAAAACTGTATGAGGATACCTCTTATTCTTTATAAAGGCACTAGAGATACAAGTTGTTGTTGTTTCTAATCATTATTCTGCTTGGTGTTTTATGATCCTGTCAGTTCGGGATCTTAGTCGCTGCCCAGACACCAACCTGCCGTAACACGTTGGAGACGGCTGGAGACATCTCGCGATCTGAGAAAATGACCTCGAAACACTTTGTACCCAAACGCCCTCAGACTCTCTGCTTTGTGCAGTATCGTTTTGTTCTGTGACAGCTGATATGCATCAAGTGAAAGGAGCTGATTTGCTGATATCCTGTAGTGCATATCGCATTTGCAAAAGCGCAAACACACAAACACAGTTGGCTTATTCATACACGTGAAAATCAGGCATGCAGCACGTCCCGCTGTCCGGCCGTCTATCATTGTCATCTGTACTCTCATAGCAGATAGACTCAACATGTGGAGGCCACGACATTCAACTGTTAAAAATAAACTAGACTAACATTTAAACACACAAAATGTATCTTTTGAAGAGACTGAGGAAACAGAAACCATCAGTAAGTTAATAGTGTGGTAACTGCTAAATATCTACTGAACCCTAAGAATATCAAATACCCAAGGATTCGGGTCCAGCCCTTGTCTAGTGTTAGTGGTAGAAAACAAGGCACTGGCTTACATGTAGGATAATTGGATTTCTACATCAGAGATTGGCATTGCTCTTTAAAATCCTGTTTAAGTCAGGTTTTTTGTTTGTTTTTTTTTTTAGGGGGGGAGAGCTAAAGGGAGGGGCAGGGAAGAAATAGCTCTATGTTTTCTTGATGTTTTGTTTCAAACGGCAACAGATTAAAAAAAAAATTCCTTACTCTACCTTTTAAACAGCCATTTCAGAAGATACACCCTGCACTCATGGAAAATATGTTGGTATCTCAGAAGAATCAAATTGTTAAGATGAATAAAACAAGCACAAAAAATTGGACAAGAGCTTTACAAACTCATTCAAACCTGGAAGGACATTGGTGAAACCCTTTTGAGGAAGAAATGTGGTCAGAAAAACATCCTGAATGGCAGTTACTGGTGATCACTTAAACACTGGAATCCAATTAAATCAACGGGGATCACAAAAATGCTTAATAGTGAAAACAAACACGTTTTCACTGCACACTTAGCTCCAAAAGAATTGGGGCTAAAGACCCGTGGAGAATTAAGAAAACCAAACAGAACATAAATGTTCAATTTCTTTTTATTTTTATTTTTCCCTTCAGGAGCGTAAACATGACACTATTGAAGAAAAGTCAAAGGTCCTGTTGTCTAAATGAGTCCAGTACAGATTTGTTAAAGAATGTTGGACACATCAGGGTAAGAAGAGCAGATAAAACAATGAATCTTATATGTCTATTGTGCAAGTCTTTGGAGGCAGTATCATGATCTGGGGCAGCTTAACATGGTCATGTCTAGATTTAGAAATATTATGGGTCCAGAATATGAGGTAATCTTACTACCTAAATAAACTGCATGACCAGGTTTTTTCATCATTATTCTCTGTCCGATGGCATGAAAAAGACGAGTAAATAGGGTAAGGTAAGGCAAAACCAATGGGATATATTTTTTATCTGTTAATATGTGAATTACTTGATTTTTTTTTTTTTAATTTTTCATTTCTTGAGATACAGTGAAAGAAACTATAAAGATGGTGGTAAAAAATGGCAAAATATCATCAGCAAAGGAGTATAAATTGCTGACAGGGGAAACATTAAAATGTTTACTCAACAAAAGAAGCCACTGTTTGTGGTTTAGTTCATCTTGTCAAGAGCCACCATTGAGATGATGAGACTGAATTACAGCAAAGTTAAAAAAAACACACACACACACACAAAAAAAAATCTCATTTAAAATCTCAAAATTTAGGAACTATACTGAGAAGACAACCATGACCAGATTAACCATCAGTTCACTGCAGTGATGCTACTCCAGCCATCCTGACAGACAGGTTGAAATTATCACTGTCCATCACTCAGGAGTCCAATTCACCGCTGGCTCTCAGGGCTACAGTTGTGGTGTCAGTGAGATGAGCCCTTTCATTACCTTCCTGTCAACGCGATTCGAGCTTCATATCAAGGCCGATGTGTCTCCTGTCAGGTCTCTGCAGGGACCTGTCTCTCCAAATCCGCCATTGGACATAAACACCCACAGAAATCCACACGTCACCCGCACAAGGGGAGCTGATTTACTGCACCTGTATGTTTCAGAGGTACAACCTGAGGGCTGCATGCATGTTCAGGCAAAACTGATGCACGAAAAGTGAACTTGTAAACAAGGCTGGAACTGACAAAGTTGGGCAAACAGAATTAGATATATTTGTCTTGTTTAGAGATCTGACCCTGCGATGCTTCTGAGTTTTTATCAGTGTGTCATGCAAAGCAAACATGGAGAAAGTGAGTAACAAAAACAAAACATTGGAATCATTTTAACAGGTAAACGTTTCAAGTGAAGACAAACTGAGTTTGACATCTTTAGTTCAGTTGTTATCGTTCAATATACAGTATACTGAGTGGAATAAAAGACAGTCATGGCAATTAATTTGGGTGTTAAACGGACGGTGTGATGGGCATAGTGCTATACCTTTTTTAAAACATTACCCATGAGCCTCCAATTACCTTTAATGTTGCAGTATGAGAAGGCAGAGGAGAAAGTACTCCATCTATCAAATTGTCGAATTCACCCCCTCTGGTAAAAACAGAGCCATATACTTTTATGTGTTGTGTGTTCTTGTGAATTTATTGCTTAGGAGGTTTTAACAGTGATGTTTTTACAGTGGAGGAGCCCAAACAATTCACTTTTTGTCTTAAAAATGACTAATTTTATGAGCCTTCACTCACTTGCACCAATTTCTTCCCTGTCAGAGGCTTTTTCCTGTAAACTCAAGTTTATTACTAAACATTCTTACTCTGTTCCCTTCAAATACCACGATGAAAACACTGACAAAGGTTTGCAGAAACTACTACACAAAAAAATGCTGGAAAAGGTACAGATGTTTTATAGTTGGTCCACCCCGCCCCCCCCCCAAAAAAAAATGAGAATAAGACATGTATAGGAGGACACATGTAGCACAATTATTAATCATTAGTTTGCTTTTATTTTTTATACAGGACACTTTTTGTTTTTTGCAATAAATGCGTCCAACTCGGATACTTTCCCACAAATCATTTTTCTATTTTCCTTCAGTCTTGTGGACCCGCCTTTCCAGCTTCTTTGAAAGCGTTCACTGAGGTTGCCAAAGGTTGAGAGGTTATGTGTATTTTCTGAACGATTATAAGAAACTGTTCCCACTGTCTGCACGCTCGCTCATATTTATATTTGCCTTGAGGCACTTGTCCAAGCTCTGTCTGCGAGTGCTCTGTTTGGCCAAAGGCCGACAGCGCCGCGTTAATGTGTTTGCCTCCCTCTCGCCCAGACACAGAGATGAATTTAGCCAACGGGCTGTTGAGTCTGGGAGTCAGACAGAAGCCTTTTCTAAAAGGTCAAGGGTTAAGTTGAGGGACATGCGACTTTCCTGACTGGCCCCCTCTGCTCTACCACTTGGTGACTCATCTATATTTGAGCAGGCTCTGTTGTTGTCACAACACGGGTGGTGTTAAGATGGTTTTGGTCCAGTAAAACTCTGAACTGAACTCCTGAGGCCCTTTAAGTCACTTAAGTCCTGATGCAACAGTATACAGTGACATTATGGAGAAACTAAGTGGGTTTGGAGGATCTTTTGGCAAACGAGAGCGGCGTCCATCATTTACATCCAAACCTAACACTGAAGTCTGTCTGAAAATGAGTAATTGTCTCTCTTTAATTACTAGCACCACCATAACCCAGGATATCCTTCCTTGTGCAATGGCAACTCCAGGTATATAATTTTATTACAGCATCGATTTGGATCCTCTTTCCTCATTGTGGTATGTGTGTTATTGATTTCAGGACAACAGCGTGACGGGAGCAGGTGAAGGGCGGGTTACACGACTGAACTCAGATAACCGGTTGACACAGAATGAGACTACAGAAACTAGAAGACTGGGGTGGTACGAGATGATGAGCATAAGGAAAGCAAGCTGTGAAAAAGAGACTGTGGATGCTCAAAATCCTTTATGTGAACTCCAGCTTTTTAAAAACCCTCAATAAGACGGTCTCACTGCAGCAAGTAGCACTATCAGAATACATAAATTTGTTGCTTTTACATATTTTTACCTGATGTAAAAAATAAAAAAAAAATCATCCCCATTCAGTTGCCACAGATCTGATATCTAACTTTGGAGACCAAATCTGTTTTTTCTTTTATTTTTTCTTTTAAACTGACTGTTAATATGTTTATTTCTGCTGCTAATTTTGGACATTTTGGAGATTTACTCGTTTTTAGTCAGTTGAGAAACTGTCATTTTTTCCCTACTTCCTTGTTGCACCCAACCTGAACGTTAGACAGTTGGTGCCTGAGGAAAAACTTGGCAGACTTCACGAGTGCACCATGCGGACATATTGTTACCTCTCCACATCAAAAGATCAAAAACAAACATTTAAAAATGTTCCCAAAACAGTTCCCGGACGAAGGGGAAAACCTAGTATTCAAATAAGTGCAGACGAAGTGGAAACGGTTTCAACAAATGAAGATGATCAACACAAAACATGATTTATGAATGCACAGAGTTGCCATCTGAACCATTTCAGGAGCATAAAGTTGCAAAATGAGTTGTTCAAAAGTCAAAATTTCTTTATTCACTTTACTTTGTACAAATCTGTGCATTTCTTCAGTTGAACTTTATTTGCTCATTTGTCAGATTACTTATTCGCATGTTTTGAAAAATATATATGTGGTGCAAATATTTTCTTGAGATCTTATTAAACTTTTTTGTGTGTGTGTGCTGTGTGAAAATAAACTTGTTAATAAAATATTGACTTTTGATTTCCACATTTGTGTAACTGGCCTGCTCAGGGAATTTCTGAAACTGTGCCAAAAGTGTAGTTTAAAAGGAAAGTTGAGACATGACATTTTAAATAACCTTAAAATGGGCATAAAATGGACTTCCAAAAGATAGTCATGTCCACGTGTGGAAGGAAGTTAGTGTGAAAGATTGAACTGAAAATTGTGATTTTTTTTTTTTTCCTCCAATCCGCCATGAGACTGTTGTTCAGTCCTGCCTCAAATGCCATGAACATTTTTGCTTCTTAAGCCTTAAATAATGCAGTTCAGTTCCAGTGGAGCAAAATTAGTATCGTTTTTTTTTTTCTCACACAAAACTGATTGGAGTGATTTATGAGTGGGAAAAGTTGTCAGTCTCTCCGTGAACCTGTGATGGACCGGCGACTACCCGCCTTTCACCTGCTGGCACCTGGAATAAGCTCCGGCAGACCCTCATCACTGTAAAATACGATTACGAATGGCTACAAAAACCCTTTAATCTTTGATGGGTCAGGTTTCATATTATGCAAGATCATACAACACTTTGAACGCTGAATTTAATTTCATGGGGACTTTGAAATGCAAAAGAGTGCACATTTTCCAACTGACTACCATTTTATACAGAGAAGGGGAAATCAGGTGTGCTGTCATGTCCTGTTATCGAAACACTTTATTTAAGGCACTTTACTCTAAGCACTTTAAGCACTTAAAACTGGGATCTGAACTAATGCTCGCAGAAATAATTACATTACCTCAACCAATAGTGATACTGAGACATTTTTACACCAAAAAAGCATCTAGAAGATAATTGTAAAAGCTGCTTAACAGTTGGACCATCTTTAACCCTTTTACATGTAAGATTCTGTAAGGAATGATCCCCTGATGTATATATTTACACAAAATACACTATCAAAACTGCAGGCAGTAGCTGATGGTGGCTCTTCAGTCACCTGTTAAAGAGCAGGACTCGCATGCATACTTTTTTTTTTTGTACATTGTGTGAATGTACAATCAACAGTTAGAAAACACACACAAAACAATTATGTTTTCTAAGCTTTCAATAAACCCACCTGCTCATATAGTTCATTATTGACTACTTGTAGAGATTAAGTTTGACTAACAAAAGTGTCACAGCATAGTTTGTGATAATTCAGTTGTCTTTTCAGATCTGTGATCTTTATAGCATGTCAAACATCATGTTATATCATAAAGATCAGTCCAGAAAGCTCCGCAGCAGCAAGTAAGTGATAGATTACTGAACGAATGAGTTCAATAGTCAAGTGACTTTAAAAAGTCTTCCATGCAGTTGGGGGACGGCCTATGGACAAAAAAAAAAAGATAAAACAACTAATTTATATTCATGTTGTAACCTCTAATTTACAGCTTTGGCTCTTTGTCGATGCTTGGGTTTTTAAGGCATATATCACTAATTTGGCAGCTCTGTGGAAAGAGGTCATTTCGCTTGATCTTCATTCAATATTTGCTGAGAAGGAAGTTCTTCATTTTTGTCATGGCAAAGACAAAAGACGGCGGATATTTATTGCACCCCAGTTGTCAAATTGTATCTCCACAACTCTTCATCTATGATGCATTTATAAATGCGTTGGGATGAAGTTGGGCTGCCAACAAGCAGGTCCCACTTGCGATGTTGTGCACTAAATTGGCAGCATCAAGAATCCGTGATACGAGCGGCCTCCAGGTGAACGATGAGCCAGCCAGGCACTTAATCAATAGCTGGACCTCCTCGAGTCGAGACACACGGCAGGGCTTTGTTGCTGTGAGACACCAGTGCAATGATAAACTCATCAGCTCTACCTCTGAGTAGGACAATAACACCAAGAGGATAGAAGATGTTCAGCCTCAGCAAGGTTCACTTTACCACTGAGACCTTAAAAAGAAGAAAAATTAGACTAATGATCTTTTTTAACAACTCTGGGTACATTTTCAAGCATGTAGGCCTTTTTCTACCTAGCCTAACAGGTTTTTAAGATATGGGCATTATTATTATTAATTGTGCTCAGTTGCATGAATCTTATTACTCATTCATGATTAAACTGCTCAGGCTAATTGACTGGCCATATAATTAGTGGTTTCTGGGAGTCAGAAGACAAAGGGCTTTCAGTAGGAGTCAATTACTACTTTATGATGCAGTCAGAGCTTTTCTTCTCCTTCCACAGCAAACAATGCTTATCACGTTTTGTGCATGCAGAGCAGCTCAGCAGTCTCAGAGAGGTGACAAAGTACTTCAGCGGGGCAGCTTTCATTCTTAGTGGTACTTCGAGACTAAACACTGCAGGCTTGGAAACCAAAAAAGAAAATTAGTGGGAGCCGCTCTGTTTTCCCTTCTGCACCAGAACTGCCACTTGTCTCGCAGAAAAAATGGGAAGGAAAGAAAAATGCTAATCGTTCTGAAACATCCCCAGTTACACACAGGAAAGTGCGTGACTCGTGCACGCCAGCCAAAAGACAAGCCGCAGAATTTAATCTTCTGTGGTCATCAGAGAAATGTGCTGTTGCCTTCTGGAAGATAAAACATGCAGACTTCACCACACCCTGGACTTCCACTGGTACCAGGACGCTCTCTGCAGCTGGACCTCGGGGTTTCTTGTTACCTGAGCAGAGCAGGAGAACTGCGACCGGCTCATTCACATTGCAATTACTCACCAGAGAGATTCAAAGCAAGCCTTTGTTCCTGGCTCTGAGGTGACTTGTGGAAACTACTCTTGGCACGTAAACATTTACAAAGAGATAGAGATCTGAATGCCTGGCACAAAGTGAACTATTTCCCAGAATCAGCGGTTGACTTTTGCATATACTTCTGTTTCTGTCTTCCATTTTGTTGAAAAATATTAGCATCAGCAGGCATGCTCAGAATGGTAGTAAACACATTACAAAGACTAATTTTTAAGTAAGAAAAAAAACTTGTTTAAAAAAAATTAAAGAATTATTTTAGACTATTTTGCTAGTTTTTTCTTACCCCATGAACAAAGATAGTTTTGCTTAAAAATGGACAATGATGACTACATTTATTAACTATTATGCTTATTTCTAGACGGACTGTTTTTGCAGTACAGGACTTTTATCCACTTTTTTTTCCACTATTTGGATTTTTAAATGGCTTACCAACAAAATATTTATTATTGCGAGAATGTAGTATCTTGGCATTTACAAAGGACTTTACTGACTCGTGGGAATCATCTGATAAATAAAAAAACATGTTTTAAAGGAACCTGACATTGTTAAAATAACAACAGACATGATTTATTAACTTTGTAAAGTCTGATAATGACAAGCAGCATTCATGTGAACTCCTACCTATGAAAAGTTTATAAGAACTTTCATTCATGCCAATGTTTGAATTTTGCCCTGTGAAGAGTGCATGCACTTATTGGTTCTGCTGACGTTTCATAAGTGAAGTCCATTTGGTTAGTTTTCTGGATTCCTCATTGTTTTTGTGAGACCTGTACTCCTGTCACCTGAATGTGGAGCAAGAACATTTTGGAAAATAGAAAGGGGGAAAAAAAAAGAGCGCAGACGTGATGAATCTCCTATTATGAAGAAGCGGCCGAGTAGTCTGTGGTTTACAGTTTCACAATAAACTCCGTGCAATGTTAGGACAGCTGGAGCAAGTTCTGCAAACAAAAATCACCCCGACCTCCAGAAACCTCCACTAGCTTCTGGGAAGACGCGCTCAACACGTCTCCTCCCGTTCTTGGCAGCCGCGTCTCCTGAAGCATAAAGATGGCCAGCTCTGCAGATGTGCGGTAACTGCTAAATCTTCATGACTAACTAAGAAGGACTTAGCAAAAACAAGAAAAAATAGCTCAGCTGTGAGTTCTTTGTCCAGTAAATATTGTGACAAATGGCAGACTGTTGCTTTAACTCCCCATGACGGTCTATTTTTTTTGTGATTAATGTTTCAAATACATCAGATATTGGCATTTAACACAAAGCATGTCTCCAAGTATAAATAACAATGATGTATCCCGTTGAAAAGCTAAGAACATCAAATTTGTTCTGTCTCCGGCTCACGGTGAAAACAGCTTTGAATCTGCCGTCAGACTTTCTGCCTTCACGTACAGAAATTCTCATGTGCACATAAACATTTTAATTTCACTTCCCCCTCCACCCCAAAAAAACAGAATCAGAGTGTAGCAGCCTGTGTTGTTCTGTGAAAATCAGTTGCTGTGGGGCATGCTTGTTCTTTGTCAGGATGATTTTGTTGGGGAAAGAGAGACTTCTCGACAGGGGATATTGAGTCACTTTCTGGGCAGAGAAACAAAGGGGGTAATGTTGGACCTGCAGCACGGAAAAACAGTTCAATATCTGCCTTGAGTACTCGCCAGGCAGCTCAAAACATTATATGAACATACTGGAGTGTCATTAGCTGGCTAATGACTGCAGTTGGAGGCTGGAGGAAGGAGTAGTCACCGGCGTGATGCAAACTGGTCTGAGCGCCTCATTAACATAATAAGCAGGCTAATAAACACATTAATTGAAGCCAAAGAGTGAGGTCAAATATGACACCACAAACAGGAGGAAATGAAGAATATTGATACAGCTATTTAATATATCACGGCATAGTCGCTACTTAATATTCAAAGTCATTTTTGTTCTCACATACGGACCCAGTTTTGGCTCCTTTTGGCACTTTTTGTTCCAGCAAGAGCTACATGGGCAAAATATGTCCCAAATATGACAAACCAGCTTGGCATTTGGCATGTGATGTATGAGCAAGATGTAGCATGTGTTTTAGTCGAGTTACCTTTCCTGAGTTTTCTGCAGAATACATGTCACAACTGATTTGGAGTCAAGTAGGAGGAAGTAGGATGAGCCATACCCGTGTTACACCATGCATTTAATTAACAACGGCTTTTACTTTGAGAGTTGTTGTCCTGTTTACCGAATGGATCAATGTGATTCAATACACAGTAGAAATCTAACGCAGAGTGAATACTGAATTTGAGCTTGATAAACGCACAATGAATTGCAATTACTGCAGATGTTTCCCCCAAATCTTTAAGGCCTTATGTGGAAAAGAAATTCATTTATGACATTTTGGATGTTTTGTTTGTGGTCTTTTCAATCAAAAACAATAAACAATCCTACAAAACATCTCTTAGGGCACAGCGACTTGAAAAAATGTGTTATTTATGTGATAAAGTGAAAGATTAGTCAAAAGATTGAATATTATTTTCAAAAATGCTGAAAGCAAAACTATTTCTGGCAATAACAATAAACTAGTTCTTACTCCCAGTGTGATACGCAATAATAATAAAATAACTGAAATGTTTTCATTTGCTCCATAAATCTGAGCTGGAGAATCATCATCTGATTGCATGTTCAGGAGCAAATTTAAGTTTGGACTGAAGAAGTACAGATGTTGTGTTTTGTGTCATCTTTTTTCACCCACTCGGGACCGCTGCCTTGGACTTCACAGTGAGGCAAATACAAACCCAGTGTGAGAGGCGAAGGCATGTGGCAGCACGCCTCCAGCCCTGTGAGCGACACTTGCTTCAGTGGGACCGAGGCAGACGTCTGCTCCTGCTGTGCTCAGGATATGAAGCCGGCTGCAGGATGGGGTGACGGGCTCCTCTGGCAGCCAAACGCCTTATCTGCCTTCAACCCCTCTGGAGGGCCTGAAACACGCCTCTCATGTCAACGCTATTCAGCCATTAGGGAACTACTTTTAAATTTCTTAGCTGAGCACACCGAATCTTTGGAGTCTTACCAACATTTTAGCGCAGGTGCCAATTAAAAAAAAACAAAAAAACATAGCAGGTTTTCATATTTGTAAGCCGTGTAATGATGCATGGTAAGCGGGTAGGCATTATTTGGATCTGTATGTTGAAACAAATGAGACATTAGCTCCATGTTATTCTAAGTTATTGACAAATGGCAGGTGTGCTACACCTGGAGTCAATTTGTGTATATCTTGAACCTTCATTCTACACAAATTAATGAACTAAATGCCTCTCCATCAGGTCTAAGGTTTATCAAGCATTAAATGGCTCCATCTGTGTTTCACGCCATTACGTCTTTGAGATGTTTTAACAGGTTTTAGTCAACGGGCACTCATAATCCCGGTCCCACACCCAAATGACGAGGAGCCAGCTATTTTATGATCCTATACAACAAATAAAATTCAGCAGAGTGACCCTGAAGTAATTGTCTTCAAATACCAGCCACCTAACGGTGTGTGTCAGGCTTATGGCCCAGGTGCCAGTATTCAAACTCTCTGAAGCTTCTTGTGTTTTAATGAGTGGATCGAAATCTGGTGAATTAACATCAACTCAGTTAAACAAGATGAACAGTTTCAACCATAACTCAAGGGCCCAGAGGTCCTCTGCCTGTAGGCTCAAAGACGCAAAGACAAATGGACATAGTGGTGCACGTGAAAAGTATTAACATGAGTCAGATTAACTTGATCAAAGGCTCCAAACAAGGCAACTGAGCTTCCTTTTTTTTTTTTTTCGGGGATGCTTCACCTTCTGTCTTGGAGACTTTGTCAGCTTGAGGGGAAGATTATCACATGCCACACTGATTTGTATTGTTTATTGTCAACTCCAGCTGGCCCGGGTTGGACCTGGTCCAGGACCGGTACAGACAGGTCCAAGGATTCTTACAGGTTTGGCTTCAGCCTTAAACAGCTGAGTGCTACTGGTGGCTGGTAACGGTGAAGCCACAGTTGAAACCCAAACTAAAATAAATAAATAAACGTTTTAAAATGATGAATTTAATGAAAATGATGACATCCATGTATCTCAAGGTGCAGAAGTAATTTTCCTTAGCATTTTCACCATAGAAATCAGCAAACAATTCCATCCCTCTGACAACAGTAGGACTTATTAGATGTTTTTTTAAACACAAGATTTATAAAGTATGCTTAAAGTGAGTTGTTGTAAACTGATGTATAATTCAGCTGACAAACATGAACACTCATTTATACAACAAGACTACACAAAGGGGGAAGTAGATGGCTTGATTTTCAGCATCCTGCTTCTCTCAATACAACTGACACATTTTGTTCATCATTTCTCTTCACAAATATTTGAGTACGATCGTCTCCTCTTGCGCTATGTTTTCGCAGCCTTTTTCTTCTTCTCTTTGCTGTTCTCACAAATGCTCCACCCTGAGCAAAAGAAAACAGATCTCCTCCCACCAAGTAAAAACCATTTAAGCTTTCTGCTCCTCAGCTGATGATCCAGTATCTCTTATGTGCAGCCTCCCTCCGCAGAGTCAACAACAGGAGCAGATAAGAGTCTGACTGTGGTCGACTGGCATCTCTCCAGTCATGTGTGGAGAGCTCCGACTTCAACATCTGTGTTGCCTTAACCATCACAAGTCTTCTTCTGACCTTTTCAAAGAATAGTCACAGGTTTTGGACATAAATTTGTTGTTCTGATGAACAAAAAATGCCAGAGTCATTGCTGCAACACTGAAGACGTGGCGACTCAGGCATCCCAGCGCAACAGTTGAAAGCACAGAAGTTTCTGAGCCACATGCGAGACAATGAGAGAAGGCCTTAGAGGAGCTTAACTGCGCCGGGCTTCATTAACTAGTGGCCTCTTTGTCTCTGAGCCTATTGAACTCTGTGTGGCTCTTCAGGCCTCTGAAGCCGTCAGGGCTGAGCTTCTTCTAAGACTAAAACTCGAGAATCGGAGTGGCAGGGGCCAAGCGTGACTAATGCACGGACCTGGTGTTGCTGTAGCATGATGTGAAGGGAAGGGGGGGATATGGCATGGCCCGCTGCTGCCCCACACAGGGTAGCACAATAACCCCAGCCGCCGCCACCGCTGCCTCCCCCTCCCTGTCTGTCACCCGCTCATACCACCCCCACCCCCGTCGTCCATTCACTGCAGCTCCTTTCAGCAGGTCATTCAAAGGACCAATAAAGAAGCTAACTCACTCTGTCCACTCTGAAATGTGCAATGTCAGAAAGAAGGAGAGAGGGGGGAAGAAATGGCGGGGGCGCGGGATTCCAAGAAGGCTTATGCTCTCCTGCATAAAGGAGGCTGAGCTGGAGCTTCCATTTTGTATCTGCAGGCAATTTACCTCCAATCACCTCGACAGCATCACAAAAACAAGAGAGAAATGAGACAACACATCTTATGAGGTTTCAGTTCACATGTTGGAGAAATGTCAACAGAAGAAAACAAATAAAACTAATTGGCCTTTCCAGCTAAACGTGTTGTAAGACAGACACAAAGCTGGTGGTGTTGATTCTCCAGTGCATGAAAGAAGAAGGCACAATTAAACTAAGTTATTAGATCCCCAACTGTCATACCTCCAGGAAGTGACTAAGATGTGGAAACACAATAGAAATATGACATTTAGTGGGGGGAATAGGGGCGCCACTTTTTGGTCAAAACTTGAATATTTGACCAAATGACATTCTCTTTAAAAAAGTAAAGCTTCAAAAAACTTCATTTTGGCAGTAATATAAATAAAATGTGCTCCAGCTGATATCATCAGATCCATGTTTTTTAGTATTGCGTTTTGAATTCTCACCCTCAAACCTCACAAATAAAAAATCTTTCAATTTCTTTGAACTTGATTTGGGAAAAACTGGTATTCTTAACTGTTTAACTGGTGTCAATGTTTTGTGAAACTAGTTATTTCAGAAAGATGACCTTCAGATAAGCCATCAGTTAGTTTGTAAGAACTAGAGCCAATTTGTGTGTTTCATCAATCTGATATCTAGATGATTCTTATCTGTGCTAATTCAGGTAGTAGTCATTGTTTGAATGAAGGTGAATTTAAAGCTAAATCGGCTTGAAATGAGACAGGATCACACTTCTGAACATGCTAAAGGTAAAGCATATTTGCTAACAGGTGCTAATAGACTAAAAATAACAGTTTTTTGCTTCATACTGCTGGATGCCATGCTGCAAATTATGTCAAAGTCAGTCTTGGCTTCTATTGCCTTCACCTGGTCCATGCTGGAGGAGCTGTGGAGATGCCGGCAAACTTTTGCAGCGGAAAATCCCATTTCAAATGTCATTTCAGTTTCAAAATCAGAAATGCTTCACTAGGTTTTGTAGCATGATGACTGATGGAGAAGTGATGAGGGGCACCGAGAAGATGATTACAGTTGATTATCTAGAGGAAGTAAAAGATCTCTGTTGATGAACCTGAAGAAGGAGCTTTAATGGTTTGGCTAAGCCAATCAAAAGTCTATGTCTGAACATCTTTATCTACCCAATTTTACTGCTTTATATAAATTTACCACACATGAAACAAACAAAAAAAAATCACATCTGGTAAAGTTGTCATGGATATGAAATCTAGTTATAGAGATCAAAACTGCTTTTTGAACCAGACTGTTTATTCCACATGTTAAAATTTGACATTTTAACATGTGGATCAGTGGAGATTGACTCACTCTTGGACTCAGCCACCTAGTGGTCAGTCGATGTACTTCAGCTTGCCTTATGTGAATTGTTGGTGTTAAATTATCATTCACGTTTGGTTAAGATAATATATGCAGTTGATTGTAGTTCTAGGAAATAAAATCCCGATTAGTATTGGCAGATTTGAGATTTCAGAAGATTAGAAACTGTCAAAGAAAACTGGGTACATCTGTTGCTGCTGTTGGCTAATATTTTCCACTCAAACGACTCAGACTACCAATGAAACGCAGAAAGATTACATCAACAAAATCTAGCCCTTCGCCAACACACTCTGAAGATTTATTTGGAATATCCACATTAATAGAGATCATGGAAATGTAAACATGATCCACGACAGAGAGACTGTTAATGGAGAGTCAGGAACCCTTAAATGCAGGCTGTGAAGTTCTGGGTCCAAACAGGGGTGACTGTCATGAAGTCGTGTGATTCTCTCGGTGTCAGTCTTCGAGCTTGCCTGTAGCACACTCCACTGAGTCTGAGTGTGTGCTTGTATGATTGCAGAGGCAGCTCCTGGCAGTATGATTGATGAGGAACGGTGCATTGTTGCTGAAGATGTCCACACTGCTACAGCCTCAATCAGCATGTGGATAAACTCAACTCCCAGCATCCACAACAAAAAGAAAAAGAAATTCCACACATGACCACAATCTTAGCACATTAACAGCCTCCAGCACAGGCTTTTAAATCCGACCACATTGCTGCGCGAGGCAGGACCCTCTCACGCTCTTCCTCATATGCCTCTATCGTCCATGCAGACACTCTTTCAGACTGTAGTGGAATGCTTCTTTTTCCACTCAAAGGAAAGCAGCAGAGTGCAAGATAACCCTCAAAAAAATCTCAGCTGTGCCACTGCTGAGTGCATCGTTGGGTGAGGGTAGCAGAGCCACAGATAATAAAAGCAAAAAGAAAAAAAAAAGAGACTAAGTTTAGAGGATGTTGAGTAATTTCATCCAGATGTTCTCCACAGCTCATCTAACTAATAAATGCAAGGAGGGGAAATGAATTCTGGCTCCACTGGAGATGCTGAGAAACAATCACAGGCAATGAAAGCTTATGTTGGATGTGAATGGTGCACTATATCTTCCCGGTGGACTCCCTGATAGTGGGAGAGTCCTCCTGTGCTCTATTAATGCAGGCCTATCAGAGGAAGTCCTGGGGCTGCTCCTCCAGCAGCAGAAGCTGAGGTCAGTCTATGACGAGGGAAGATCCTCAGTCACATGTCTAAAAATACTGGCCTACATACACCCAGTTTCATTTGTCCACCTGACATAGGAGAGCTATTTTTATGGAAGCTAATGTTGTGGGTACTTCCCTTGTCTGCAATCTTTAAAACAAGCTCACATCTGACGGCTCTTCCAGCACATGAACACAACAGAAGTCCTTATGTGAAAATGTGCCTGCGTCCCAGACGTTCCCGAAACTCGGCCTGCACTCTTTCTCACTCACACACGGGTTTAATTTACAGTCACTGTCAGCGCTGGAGCATTTCTCCAGCCACCATCCGATACGCGGTGAAAATTCAGTGCCAGCAACAAAAGCCTTGGGGAAACAAGAGCTCCCCTGTGTGAGCAGAGACCTAGCTGGCACACACTTATCCCACTGTCTGTCTGACGTGGACAAGATTTGAGATTAGAGGAACTTCTGGTGTTTTCTGTTTCCATCCCTGACAGTGGGGAATGCCTAAATGCAAAGAGTGCAAAGAACCGGGCTTGCAGCTGCAGGAGAAGAACCTCAACTGTCCAGCTTTGCTGAAATAGCACTCAGATGTGTTCAGATTTGCAGATGGGCGACAGATCCATCTTGCAGGTTGTTGCAGGTCATTATAGAAAGAGGAAAATTACACACAAGCTTAAAAACACTAAAGAAAAGTGTTTCTGAGCCTTTCCATGTGTCTGAATATTACATGTCCATCAGATAACAATCATCTCAGCCTCAAGGCAGCATTTGAGAACATATGGAAGATGTAAAACAATTAAACCGTGCCATGTAGTGAGTGTATGATAACTGCGTTATGGGAGCCCTTCTTAAATCTTCTGATGACTAAAAATTAAAGAGAAACAGCTTCAAGCAATGTTTCGCTCTTCTTCATGCACACTTATACACTCCAGCCGGACAATTACAGGAATTATGGTGCAACAAAACAGTTCAATTTTTCTCGTCCGCGCAGAAACCACTTTTCCACCTGCGTGGGTATTTTTTTTTCTTCTTTTTGAAAATCCACCTGAGCTATAACTTGTAACATAGCTTTACATGCGCGTTTAAATCGATCCAAAGAGGATCGGTGTGTTCTCGGGGTGCTTACCGTCACCGGCTGTGACCTCCTCTTGAATATTCCCCACGCACTGCAAAACTAAAACAACTCCAACGAGAAGCTCGAGCGTCTTCCCAGCCGCCATATCCAAGTTCCGCTGATTTCTCTCCTCAATATCCAGGTGTGCTTCGGGGTCTGCCTCTCTCCTGCAGCGGCTCCGCTTCCCGCACAGAGGACTCCGCAACTCTCCAGCTGCTCCCGTGGCTTTTTAAAGGGGAGACCTGCCTGCCTGCGCTGCGCTGGGCTGGTTTTGTTTCCAGCGTGCGCCAAGCTGCGCGCTCCTGACCTGCAAACGCGCTCTCCGCCTCCAAGGTAAAAAAAATAAGCCAAACGAAAATCAGCAGCGGGAAGAGTTTACCGCGTAAAGGCGCATCTCAGTCCCACTCTGTGGTCTCATCCCACGGGTCGGAGGTGCGGCGCGCCTGTGAGAGAGAAGGCGGACGCGCTCTTGGAGAATAAAGTGCGCTCTCCCCGTCATCAACCCCTCAGAGCCAATGGTTTTCACGCGCCGTGTGTGTGTGTGTGTGTGTGTGTGTGTGTGTGTGTGTGTGTGTGTGTGTGTGTGTGTGTGTGTGTGTGTGTGTAAAGGAAGAACGAGACAAACACACAATGCAGCGAGGGACACACTTGGATTTTGTTTCAGGAAATTTTGTCTGACATGCAGCTTTACAGGGATGTAAGATGGTGGGAGCGGAGAGGTTTTCACATGCAGCCTTCAGCTGTTTCACTGCCAGAAGACAAACTCTCTCTCTCTCCGTCAGGGTTTTGTTTCTCAAGGTTTACAGGAGATTTAGGCTGGATAGGAAAAGTAAATTTGATGCTGCTGCTGTTTTCTGTAGTTCTGCACGAGTTAAACGCTTAGAGTTTTATTTCCTATTTTCAAATATTCTGATTAAGACTCACTTTTTAATTTCCACGTCCAATTTTTAATGAACAGTACAGACAGGTGACTAAACGCCGAGAGCGCCCTCTTTAGGTGCCGGGTGGAACATGTAAATACAACCATCCTAAAACATATTTTTCCAGTCTCTTTATAAAAGTACAAATCAATATACAATGATAAAGACTAATTATTCTGTATTAACCATAGAGAAGCCCATACTGGTTGACCTCAGAATATCTTCTTTCGACCTTTACCTTCAGGGGTCACCAGAGCAGATCATCCATGCAGCCTGCAGCAGTTTCGATTCAAGGACTCATTTAGGTCAGTGAAGGTTTATAATTCAAATATTCCCACTCTGTTTTGACCCGTTGCTCTTGGCAGCTCTGTTACCTATTGTGTTTTGTTAAAACTGGCTTTACTTCTTTGTTGCTACCCATGACCAGTCAATGAATAGGAATCACCTCTTAATTTTCTGCTGTTTTCACATTTCACAGACAGCTAGATATGGATGAACAGGAGGACCGTGGAAACTTCTCATGTGCGGGAACATTTCAGTCCTGTCCCTTGACCACAGTCTTCCTTCTTCATTGCCTAGCTGGCACTTGCGCCACACAGGAAGGATAACTCCAACCACAGGCTTGTTCCAATTAAGATGTTTGCCATGGGAATTCAAGAGCTGCAGCACAGTCATGGAAAAGCTTCATAAAGAGAAGAAACTCTTGCACAAAAAGACCTCTTTCGCAGTACTTTTGGCTGTTATGTGCATTTGAGGGTTAATTAAAATCTCCTTGTCCTAAATGGATTTTACGAGTGTGCACATTTTGTGTCTTGTAATGCAGAAGTGAGGCCTCTAAATTAAAAACAATCAATATGTAGCAAGTGCCTGCAAAGCTTTGTCAGAAATGAGTCTTTACCTTAACCATCCTTGTTGGCCTGTCAGAAGCCTCCCTCTGTTTAACTTTAAAGAGAGATGACAGCCAACAACGTTCCCGCAGCAGTGGAGAGCTGGGAGTCTGTGTTTTGAAAACTTAGAAAACCCCCAAATTCATTACAAGGGGAAGTGAGAGCACAAGCTGTTTTGACATGTTCTATTAACTTTGCAGTGAAATATCTTTGAAAGACATTGTCATGATGAAAGGAGTCAGGTATCTACTGACAGCGCCCGTCCACCACCATGCCACCTCCCCTTCTTCGCATGAGACTGTCAGCATGATTCACAGCCACAACACTGCATATCATGCATCTGCAGAGCAAACACAAACATCCCCTCTCTACAGGCGTACTGAGCATGCTGCTTTAGGGATGTACTCCCTCATAAAAGGAGATTATTGCTGACAGATGCAGTGTGGTCTTTCAAGACATAAAACATCTCTCAATCAAATGGAGTCAGGTGTCACAGTGCCATGTGATTTAGCTCCAAAGGCTCCACACACTCCCTGCAGCTCTAACCAAACACTTAAATCATCACAATGACTGAGACTTGACTTTCCAGCTCTTATCATTTCTTTCCTTCTTTCAGCTCCAACGGAAAGAGTCCAGGCTGGCTCTCAGACGCCCACTCTGACCTCCCAAGTGTCCTCTTGCATCACCTCACCAAGCCTTTCATGGACGGACTCCTTCCAGTGTAACACAAAGCAGGACCAGTTGCAGATGCTGCGAAGCACCGTGCTCTGCCTCCCAGAGGTGAATTATGCAGCATCAGAATGTCTGAGACATCATTTATACATGAAATTCCTGAAACATCGAGGCCTTTGGGTCTGACAGCGTTGGCGAGCGTTCATTTTCCAGTGAGTGCTCATGCCTAGAGTTGGGTCTGACTTGTTGAGTTGCGTCACTGAAGTGTTTATGTTGCTTGGCCACTTAATAAACAGAAAGCCAAAAGGCTGCATGGCACTCAGACAAAAACTGAGCAGAACAGGCTGCACTCTGTCCTGGTCTTTCCATTAAAGCATTCATTATTGCTTTTTCCACCTTGCCACAGTATCAACAAGACCTGAGATGTTTCACAGTCATATACCTTTTAAGATTAGATATTTGATAAACAGTTTTTAGATATAGCATGATCAGCGTAACAAAAAATGAAGGACAGCCTTGACTGTGGCATAATCAAACTTGATAAGACGTATGACGCTGCTTTAAAGTTCAGTAAGGAGGCTTTGTTTACCAGTATTTTCCTTTCTCCTTTATGTCACATTTATCCCTATCAGCCAGCAGCTGTTTTCCTGGTCCAGCAGCTGGCTGAGTGAGCATGAAGGCGCACCAAACAACGACTTGTATTTGAGCAGTTTGGACTTTAACCCAGCCTGTGTCACTTATAATTATGTCATTTGCAATTTCCTACTTGTATTCTGGCCAACATCCGTGTTATAAATGCACAATAAAATGGCACATTTGGGCTTTTAGTACTGCACAAGCATGGACTGCACAGGTCTGCAAAAATACAGTGGACGCTCAAGGCCAAATAGCGGGTGGATGACGGGATGGATGCTGAAGCTTTGAGATGGTGCAGAAGCTGTGCAAATCTATCCAGCTTTATAAAAACAACAGTAATCAAGAACAATAATCAACTACAGGCTGATTTCAGACCTCCATTCCAGTTCATGCTGGCTTTCTGTTCGTTACAGAGTTGACTTTAATGTCACTGGTTTATAAAACTTTAAATGGTTTAGGCTCAAGACGTAGTTTGGTTTTGTCCCACATGAAACTTCCAGGCATGTCAGACCATCTGAAACAGACTTGTTCTTTGTCCTCAGTTTTCATGCTCTGTATATATGGATCAAACTTCTGCAGACATGTTAGCTCTGCTGCAACTTCTTGCCTCATTCAAATAACATTTTAAAAATTATCTTTTGCCCTTGCATTAGGTTGATTCTGCAATAGTCCCCTTGTTTCCACTAAAGCTCTATTTTTTTATTTGTTTTAATAATTATTTAAAATATTCTTAATTAATCAGTCATTCAAAACTTTATTAATAAAGTACAAAAACACACCTTTCTTAGCAGTTTTGAAGAAGCCATCAACACGAGGGAACTATTCAGCTAATATCACCGATCAGACAGCGATCCACATTTCAAGTTCAATTCATTGTGTTTTGGGTTTTAAACAGGTTTAATGATGCCACTCAATCACTATTAGAGTCTGTTTGTGCATCTCACCAAGCAAATGATAAATACTAAACTCACAAATGACATTAATTTCATAATATATATTATATTGACTTCTTTGTGTTGATAAACTTCAGTGAAGGCAACGAAGCTTGAGATAAGTCAATATTTACAGCATATAACAATGAGTTTAATTGACTGTAAAAACTCCCTTCACAATCACCAGAGAAACTATGATCCATGACTGTACAAAATGAGATCAGCCAAAGTAAAGTTTTTTTAAAGCCTTGAAACCACCGCAGATCTATTCAGAAGCAGCCTGCTTGTCTCTTTGGTGGACCTAGATCAGGGAAACTCGGTACCAAACGGACGGAGGACTGGCCCCTGGGCTCATCACCATTGTCTTTCCCTGAATATAGAGAATATGAACCATACATTTACGTCTGCATTCAGACAGAGGATGAAAGCTACAATTCTGAATAATAACTACAAGGAAACAAAGGAAGTTTGACCTTGATCTGGGCTGCTATGGAAACCTTCCTGCAGTAGGAAAGGATGCATGAGCTGGCCGTCACAAAAGCTGACTGAAAAAGTTCAGGAGCAAAACAAAAGGCTCCGTAATGACAGGAGCACGCGATGCAGCAGTCAAGTCTTATTTTAACAGGACGAGTCCCTCACGGTCGCCATAGATGAACTTTACAAGAGCGTTTTCAGTAAAGGGGGTTTCTCAAAGAGGAGAGGAGCGCAAACAAACCGGTGACCTTTGGATGAACTCTGCCAGGTGATTTGCAAAACTGTGACAACAAAAGCTCCAGCGAGAAGAGCTGACTAACCTTGCTTCACCAACAACACAAGGACAAAGGCCGGTGACTCTCCTGCGAGCCATTCAAACGGCACGAATAACGAAGCTACCAGAGTGTTTTCCCAGGACAAAAACCACGGATAGCTGCACATTCTCAGTCAGCAGGCTATCATGTGATGGTGTGCAAGGTTGGCGAGGCAAGGCGCTATTGTTAGTGCGCGTGTGGCGGCATGTTAGCGGGAAAGGTTTTGTGCAGGGCATTGATTTTTGTGATGTGAAACAAATAAACACTGATGCAGAGGCAGCGAAAAGGCTGAGCCGGTGTTTCTAGCAGGAGAGATGGAGGGGTGTCAGAGTTCAAGAGTGTTCGTGTAATTATTATTTATGTCTGCCATCGAAGTAAGATTCAACAACAAGCCAAGGTTAGGCAAGGCAAGTTTATTTAGACAGCACAGTTCAAGAACAAGGTGATTCTAAGTGCTTTAGAGAGACATTAAAACATCATGACACAGCAGAAAATAAAAAGCATGATTTAAAATGTAAACAAAAGGAAACGTGTAATGGATAAATACAGTAGTTAAAATACAATCAAAGTTTGAAACTAAAGCTTAAAAGTAACATACGGCTTTGAAACTTTATTCAAATGCAGCTGAGAACAGGTGTGTCTTCAACCTGGATTTAAATAAACTGAGTGTTTCAGCTTAGCCGAGGCTTTCTGGGAGTTCTTTCCAGACATGTGGAGAAGCTCAACACAGCTTCTTCATGTCTTGTTCTGACTCTGGAAACTGAGGAAAAACCGGATCCAGATAAACCATTCAGAGCTTTGTAGACCAGAATCTGAACTTTAAGGTCTATCCTCTGATGGACAGGCAGCCAGTGTAAAGACCTCAGAGCTGGACTGATGTGGTCCACGTTTTTGGTCTTAGTGAGGATCAGAGTAGCAGAGTTCTGAATGAGCTGCAGTTGTCTAAATGATTTTTTTAGGTAGACCCGTAAAGGTGATGTTACAATAATGAAGCCTGCTAAAGATGAATGGATGAACTAGTTTTTTCAGGTTCTGGTGAGACATCAGATTGTTTATCCTTGATATATTTTTAAGGTGATAGTAGGCTGGCTTTGTATTTGCCTTGATGTTGTTTTTTTTTTTTTTTTCCAAATTTAGTCCATTACCACCCCCAGATTTCTGGCCTGGCTGGTGGTTTTTAGGTGTATAGATCAAAGCTCTGCTGTGGTGACTTGTAATTGTTTCTCTTTTCTCACTTTTCTTCGACTGGAGAAAGTTCTGGCACATCCAGTCATTAACCTCCTCAATGCATTTACCAAGAGCCTGAACAGGGCCTCAGTCTCCTGGTGACATGAGGCTCAAGAAAAAGTAATAAACACAGTTCTTAAAAGTCAATTGTACCAACAAGTTTGTATAACAAAGATCTGAACTTGTATAACATGTACATGATATCATTTCATCAGAATTTTAATTGATTGATTTAATATTAGATTTAGCTGAGAAATCTCCTTCTAATTTGTTGAAATCGTTGGATTTTTTTTTTTTTTCGTCCTTGTAGACAGTCTGGGAATACCAAAATTTAACATTTATGCTGGCATATGAACAAGATCATATTACTTTCTGTTTCAAATTTTCAAAGAAACTGTCAAACTCATGGTAGGAAGATCAATATTAGCTGAGTTCAGATAAAATATAGTTATTAGTTTTTGGTTGTAAAGGACAGTGCAGTGTGCCAGAAAAAAAGACAGTGTGCTAGTTTATAGAGGAGGTAGGACTTACTCCAATAAAGAATAAAAAACAGCTGTTCAAAGGCTGAAATTGATCCTGTGGCCCTATGATAGATCTATGATCCAAAGTCCACTCACAGATTATAGACGATAGAGAGAAGAAGGAGACAAACGCTAACAGATATCTAGATTGCGGACAGTGTAAAACCTAAGCATTTACTCGGCATTTATTATACTGAAAATTTGAAGGTGTGCTTCAGTGCTCCAGTTCCTTATACCAGCCAGAAACCAAAGCGTATCCAAAAGACACATAAAATAAATACAAGATTTCCTTTTATTTGAAGCTATTAATGTTTTAATAAGTCTTTAGTTAATACAGTGTGACAAGGACGATACGCTCAGTGAAGCGCTGAATATTATACAATATTAGAATATCACAGTGAATATTAAAAAATATGATTCTAGCATATATAAAAGAAATATATATCTATCTATATATCAAATTGTTGCTTATATGATGTTTCCCCAGGTTTGGGCTGATATTTACCCTTCATTATTTAAAAAAATGGCAACTAAATTGGATTGAATATCCTTTTTTAAACCAGTAAAGTGACTTTATCTTTAGTAAATATAATTTATTTAGAATTAAGGTCAGTAGAAGCCAGTTTAATGCTGAATGCACAATTAACAATGTAAAAGCCTTAAACAAATGTGAGAAATGTTGATGCTCATCATGTCTGTGATGGCAGAGGCCCAACTGAAATGAAAAGGAGATCATTTCTCCATTTTTATAAATGTTTTTAGGAATTTTTCCACCATCAAAAGTTTTAAACTGTACACCCTCCTGTTGGGGTACAAAAACCAGTGGTACAATAACTCTTAGGTTGGAGCTAGAAACACTGTCAGCTGATTGGCTGACAAAAGTTATCTCTTCTGTATGACATGGAGATTAATACAAGGTGCACCATTCTGAAGTTTTTTTTTTCTGAAAGACATGGGTGGAAATTTCACCAGTCACTTCAAACTGAGAAACCCTTGTGGATGGAAGATGACGCCTTCAAGATCTGAGAAAAGGAAGTCCGGTTACCGTTATTCAAGCCTCGGAGGACTGGCATATTCAGAAGTGAGAGTCACCAGAACAAAGTCAGAAGTCCTCCTCGGCTGAACTTATTTTATTTTGTCTTCCATCTGTATGATGTTGCTTTGTAATCCGATCAGCACAGTAGAAATATTAGCAAGTAGAAATATTAGCAAGATCAGGACTTACCGTTGCAACCTAAACTGATTTGTATCTCTCAGAAGATCAAGAGGTCATTTGAAGTCATCTTTAGGAAGATGCATTTCAGTGCAACTTGGTATTGATATCTTCTTAGATATATTTAATATCTACTTCCAGTTGTAATAATAATATATTTCTTTTATTTTCAGTCATTTTTTTTCATTTACTAATGCATTTCATTAGCAGACCAGACAGATTAAATAAAGAGTCAAAAGGGGTCCTACAATGGCTTGCACTAAAACATATTTTTAATATTACTTGTTTTCTAATTCTTCTATTATGTAACATCTGCATGTCAGACTCCTGTCCTGGGGCCACTAATAGAAGTAGTACAGAGGCATTTGAATATGTAAAATGGCTAAAAGACAAAACAAAATCATTCATTCTTTCCAATACATTAGCACATCACTCTGTAATTTCAGTCCTCTGTAAGGATTCATAATGCTTTTGTGTTTTAATACAAAGTTTGGATCACATCTTCTCAGTTTATGCTTTATCAAATGTACATATACACTTTGTGAAGAACAAACTAAAATGAACACAAATTTATTTGCGGACTGGTTTATCTTTGCATATACTCTGGCAGATACAGAGTCAAATCCCACTAAACACAGCACGTACTCAAAGCCAACTTATAATGGACTTTAATTTGCAGATAGAATAAGAATAAACTTCAGTTACTCTTTTCAGAATAAGATTGGATCACTAATGAAGTCAGGCCAGGAGTTGGAGGCTCTGTGTGCAAAGTGGAGCATTTCAGTTCAGTGATCTGGAAGTTTTCTAATTTTACTAGCAAAGAAAACCTTTAATTACCATTTACAATGCACCCCAAATCTTTTCTGAGAGTAAAAGTACTCTAGCACTGACTAATGAACTGTTCCACTGTAGTAAAAATCCAAACGGTTCAATCGTTGAACACAATGCCAACACTTGAACTTAAAAAAATATTTAAAAGTGTATGCATTCTAAAACATTTAGTTTTACATATTTCTGCAATCTTGAGACTAGATACTGGTTAGTGTGTAGGACCAAATGCTCTCCCCAGAATCCCCCTGTCTGATTCCCGTCTGGCTGGACCCTTGCTGCATGTTGCTTTTTCACATATCCTCACCTCCACTGTGCTCTCTCATCAAAGTTAATATGCCCAAAATTTAGCAAGAGTCCATCAATTTCAAGCTTCAGAGCTTTTGCAGTCAGCTCTATTAACGTCACGGGGGTAATTATACAACGGGTTGGAGAAGGACAGCTTGGCATCTTTCCAGTTCAAACCCTGCCGTGGACAAATGCAGACAAAGAGACATGGGTCACATTACTGACTTCTGTGCAGATAATCAACGCAAAGGCCAAAAGCCTCAGGATAGATGTCTCACCTCCACCTCTTTTCTCCAGGGGTACACGCTGATGGAAAGGCCACGGCCATCAGTCCTATTGGAGTTGTCGCCAGGAACGCCGCCTTGCCTTTCATCCACTGATGGGAGCTAGTGGGGAGCAATATAAAATAGATAACCCTTAATGCATAAGACCAAATGAAATCCATTTAGGCTTTACATCCAAGCTCCACATTTCATCGTCTTTTATATCCCTCTGGTCTGTAAAGCAAGTGTCAAAGTGGTGGAGATGCCAGTTCACACCTACACCTGGCTATTTATAGCTGCACCCTCAGTGGCTGCAACATGAAGGCAAACAAGCGCAGGCATGCCAATAACAATACAGAATATACAAAAATACCTTTTAATGCACTGTGGGTTTCCAGCATATTATACCACAGGGCCAAGAGCACATACAATTAGGTCTAAAAGTACTTTGGGTTTTTACATCACAACAACAGATTTGAAATAAAACCAACAAATTATGATCAAAATGTGGCCTTTACAAAATAGGAATTACATTCATTTTAAGCAAAGTACTTCTATTTTCAGAGAAAATAAAATAATTGGCCAAGTGGCATCAAGACAAAAGGAGCAAATAATAGGTTAAGGCTGTTGAAGTGGTACTTGGTAACTGTTTTGACTGTATGAAAGACATCTCAGTGAAAATAAGGAGGTCATCATTATCCTCAAAACAAAAAACAAAACAAACAAAAAACAAACTACAATAGTGATAGCAAAAAATATCAGGTGTGACCAAATTAACACGGTGGTACACTATTAAATAGAAAAAAAGTGCTGGTGAGATCAACAACAATAAAGGGACAGGAAGTGGATGATGACAGTATCAATTCTTTGGTGAAAAAACTCCTACACCGCATCAGCAGAAGTCAAAAATATTCAGGAGACGTCAGAAACCTACACTGTAGGTTTCTGACGTCACCTTGATGAATGTAAATATAGAGGGTTTATGTCAACGTTTAAACTGCTGATAACATTCAAGAACAGGGATTTTAAACTTTTTTCAGAAAAAAAACAAATACTCCCTTTTTTTTTACTTAAAGAAATGCTCCTATGTGAATTAAATTCTTCAGATATAAAACCAAGTTAAAACTTGTATCAGAATGATGAGGAGAGATTAATATGGAGGGGAGAAAGAACATAAATGAACCACATCATGTGTCAAACATGGTGGAGGCAGTGTTGTGGTATGGACATGTATGGTTACCAATGGACCCACCTCACTGGTACTTATTGATGATGTCACTTTTGACAGAAGTAGCTAGATGAATTCTGAGGTGTACAGGTGCATAATCTCTACTCACATTCAGACAAATATTGCAAATATGACAGGATGTAGAGTCAGAGTGTTAGTGGATAAAGATCCTAAACATACTGTAAAACCAAAGCAAGACTTGAAGGAACAATAAATGAATATTCAATAATTCCCAAGTCACCTGAGTTTGACCTAATACAACATGCTTTTCAGTTACTGAAAACAAAACTGAAGGCAGAAAGGCTCACAAACTATCAGCAACTGAAGGTGGCTGCAGTGGATCTGACAAAGCATCTTTAGTGAGGAAACTCAGAAGTTGCTGACGTCTGTGGACTTTAAAATTCAGGCAGTCATTGACTGAAAATGATTTTCATCCAAGTGTTGAAACTGATTGTTGTATTTACAATTAGGTCACTTTATCCAAATATTTTTGAGTCCCTGAAAAGTTAGGAATTTTGCTTGAAATGGCTGTTAATCCTGAATGATATGTGCCATATATCTGTGAAACCTCTTAAATTATAAAGGTCATAGTCTAAATGTTGATCATATCCTTTTTTATTTTATTTCATATCCATTTTGGCATAATAGGAAGATAAAATTAAAAAAAAAATGCTGTCAAAGTACTCCTGGACCTAACTGAATATAACATAACACAACCATACATCTGTGTTTATAAAAGAATATGAAGAAAATGACTAAAGGCAGAGAAACAAAAACTTACACCTTCCTTCTCTTTCTTTTGTATGTTTAATGCACTCATGAATACCACAGTTACATAACAGCATTAATACAAGTGGGACATGTATTATCTCCTGAGCTGGAGCTTTCTTGCTGATGGCGGGGAAAGATCAAACTCATAGGAAGTGAAGTAAACAGCAGGCAGACGATATCTGCATACGCTGCGTAATATCACGGCTCAGGGTAGATGACGTGCACTTTCTAAACCGTCTCGTCACGTGACTTTTTTTTAAAATATCAGACTGCATCAAAAGAACTGTTAATTACACTGCTAATCAAACACGCTTGTGTTTGATCAGGTTGTTTATGGCTGTACATACACTGTGGTGTTTACTGCATAAATACAACTTGCACGATATTTATAGACTGGAAAAATCAATAATCCTAAATCAAAAAATCTAATTTAGCAGAAAGGCCTGACAATGACCTTCTGACCTCCCTCTTAATGTTGGATCCACTTATTGAATAAATGTGAGCACAATGGTAGAAAAATGAGATTTGTATGTCGGAGAAAAACACAACGTTACATAAGTGAATTCACTGGTTGATTGATTGGACATTTCTGTGCACTGACCTGTGCTCTCCAGTCAAAGTCTGGGTCATCCATCACCCCATACTTCATCAGGTTGGGCTTTCTGTGGAGTCAACAAAACACCATCATCAACACCTTCATCATGAGCAACATCACAGCAGGAAGAAACAACTCACGTAAAATGGCATTTTTTCCTGCACAGAGCAAGAACACCCACAGCGGCCCCGGCTAACAGCAGCAGCAACCCGATGGCGATGCCAGCGTAAACAGAATCTAAACAAGAAGGAGACTTTTAATTGTCCCTTTAACTGCAGAGTTATTACCTGGGATGCAGTGATTAAATCCAGATGAGACAGTTTAATAAAAACAACTGGGGAGGAGGGTTTCTTTATTACCCAGCTGTGTGTCTTCTTGTGTTGGTGACGGGGTGGTGAGGGATGGCTTCTCCTTCACATGACAGCGATTTCCTGTCCATCCTGGTTGACACCTGAGGTCAGAGGCAAAGAGACAGGCCGCATGTGTTAAAGGTAGCATCAAACAATCAAATTTACTCGTAAAAAGCCGTTTAAGCACAAAATGGCTTAGTGTCCACTTAAAAAGTACACACCTGGTAATATTTTCCGGTTCCTATCAACAAACTCATAAAAATAGTCAAATAAAAACAATCTTTAGCAAATAAATATCTTCTAATTCCTCTGTTCTATTTCAATCTTTATTATTTTCAATAACTCATAAAAAACACTAGTAATTTACACACATGTCTATTTTGAGCCACATTCACAGACACGCTGTTATTGGGAATTCCTACCCAATGTCTACTTAATTTGGACTAATACTCCACAGAAACATAAATAAATAAAAGTATCCAACAAGATTCAATATTTATTCCAGGATATTGAATAAATATCGAATTGGTGAAAATTACACTAGTCGTTTTCGGCTATTTACAGAAATCCATGAGCTAGCATTAACCATTGAAGTTCAATTTTTAAGGAGGAATGACGATGTTTAGGCTTGAATATCTGTGGGAAATCAAAAAATTCTTGTAGAGAAAATCCAAACCAAAGGGTTTTTTTCTTCAGAAAAGAACAAAATAACAAAAGCTGAAACCAAATATAACAATGGAAACAGCTTTGATCAAATATTTCTCTTTTTTGGCGTGGGGCAACTGGTATGAGAGCAATCCGTTGAACATGTAGTATGGAAACTATGCAAACAGTTTGGTCAGTCTGTCGTGCTGCGACTCTGGGAAATAAAGTAAGTTCCTCTTCTTCCAAACACAGACTCAGCTCCAAGCCAACATCTGCTCAGTATCAGTGTGGTTTCTGAGCAACACTGACGCTGTAATTTGAAACACACAGCTTCCAGACCGTGCCATTATCATTGGGAGGGGGTCAGTGTTCATACTGTGTGGGTCTGTAACTATGAGCTGCTCCTGGCCCGGTTTCTTCCGGGATTCTGCTCAGCGCAGAAGGAGAGCGGTGATGTAGATAGTGAGCCAGAAGTATCCTCTCAATACTGGTCTCAGGTTCTGAAAGAGCAGGGCTGCTGTCAGAACTGGAACCATTTCAGGAGCTTCATAGTGAGAAGTGACCGGCGGTGGTAAAGTCCTGTTACATAATGAGAAGAGGCAGCGGCGGTGCCACAGCGTTGGGGAATGTTGGACAGAGGAATAACGAAGACAGGAAGTTCAACACAAAGAACATGTGAGAGACAGCATTTCAAAAAAGTAAAAAAATACTTCTTGGCTGTAGCTTTTTAGCATTAAAATGAAAAGATGTGTTTGGAGGTTAAAAAAATAACAAAAACAAATGCTTCTTTGCCTGTTTGTGGGTTGGTGACCATGTTCTTGACTGACAGCAGCTGGTCAGGGAAATTAGCTATGTCATGGGAAATTAGAGATGAAGTAAACAAAGATGCCATGCTTCCCACAGGTCATCCATGCTGTTTCACTCCCCCTGCTATTTAAAGGCACACTATGTAATAATGACACTCCAGAGAAACTGGGAACAGCAAATCACTAGGAAGTGCATATGTCAGCCCCTGCAGCAAGACACAACAACGTACTCCCACAATAACACTTCACTCTGCATATTCTGTGTTTACAACAGCAAAAGTACACACACACACACACACACACACACACACACACACACACACATATATAT
>JAOWBL010014018.1:0-37807 GCA_028564865.1 Zenarchopterus dispar | reverse complement strand
CACTTGACAAAATGAAGCACGGTTTTATTGTGATGCTGGTGGTGTTAGTGAAGACCTGGCAAAGTAGTTTACTTCTCACATCAAAGTCATGAATATTCCTGCTAAATATATCAGCTGCAAGTAAACTGTGATTCATTGCTTTGATATTGTCACACAGCACCAGACAACAAGCGCACACATCTTTGCTAACATGTCAGGAATTTTGATCAGATAATTTGGACCCGCCCCCACCCTCCATTCCCCACCCCATCCCTCCACCCCCACCCCTCCCACACACAGACAAACACATAAACAGAGTGCAAATAGCACAGATACATTCAAAATAATATCCAGATGGTGTTGCTAAAGTTGTATTAGATTTTCTTGTCTTGACACCATAAACTTTAATTAAAGTTACTGTCGGGAATGCCCACAAATCCAGAAACTGGCCAGAAAATTTGAAAGTACACAATGTTCATGCTTCTCCCAAGGTCTCTGCTAGACTCCAGTACTGTCTCTCTCCCCTTGCTGTCCAGGAGTGTGCCACACTCACCAGAGCACGTGCATCTGAGCTGTAGTCCACAAGCGCATAAAAGTTACTTTACTATGGAAAGTGGAAGTGTCAGAGAACAGATGTCTAACAACAAATCAGTACCAATCAGGAACAAATTGAGGTAAATAAGTTTTATTTGACAGTAAAGGGTTTTGGATTCTCTTTAAGATTTGGCTTAAGACTTTGCTTTTTGATTAAGTTTATAGTTTGGGCTGGCTCAGGTGCTTAAGTCATGCTGCTATGGGCCTAGACTGCTGATTGACTTCCATGATATACTGGACTTTTCTCCTCGTATTGTTCTCTGTGTTCTTTTGTCATTGTTCTGTTTTGTGTCTCACAGGGTCACCTAAAACATTGCACTTATAAATTCTTACCTTAAATATTGCCTTAAAAAATAGACAGTGAGAGAGAGAGATGTACATGGTGTTGCATTTCTAAGCTAAATGAACACACCATTGTCAAGTCTTGCTAAATTTTTTTATTTAGTTATTTTATGCCCTGAAAGTTATTTTAAAGGTACAATTGGGAACTTAGCAAAAATCCAGTAACTAGCTCCAAAATTTGAACACATACAATATTAATGCCCCTCTCAGTGTCTCCACTGAACTCCAGAACTGTCTCCCTCCCGTCTCCCCTTGCTGTCCAGGAGTACACGGTGCTCACTAGATTGTTCGCATCTGAGCTGTAACACGTGAGCATGTGGAGTTAGTACAGAAACCCGAGGGGTCAGAGAACAGATACCTGAGGATAAATCAGTAATCAAACAAATGGAGGTTAATAAGTTTTATTTGACTAAACTGTATGTGGATTTTCAGCTACATAATGTAACTTTAATATTTACTTCGGCTTAGTATATTGTCCTCAAGCATTTTATTGGCATGGATGTCAGAGCCAAGTGCACAAAGACATAGTGTTTCTTTATTTTGATATTGCAATCAAATCCCTACTGCAGAAAACAAAAAGCAGACTCTGTCTCTTGAGGAGACTAAGGTCTTTCAGTGTGAAAGGGGCACTTCTGAGGACTTTTTATGACTGTTGTGGCATCAGCCATCCTGTACGGTGTGGCCTGCTGAAGCAGCAGCATCACAGACAGAGAGAGGAAGACGCTGGACAAGATCATCAGGAAGTTCAGTGCTGTCCTCGGTTGTCCCCTGGACTCAGTGAGGGACGTGGGTGACAGAGGGGTCCTGGTTAAACTCACATCTATACTGGACCATGAGTCACACCCCCTGCAGGACGCCGTGTCTGGTCTGGAGAGCAGCTTCAGTGACAGACTGATCCACCCTCGTTGTGTGAAGGAGAGATTCCACAGGTCCGTCTTTCCTGCTGCTGTCTGACTCTACAATGACCTCTGTTAGTTCTGTTCATATTCTGTTCATATGTCCATCATCCATCTGCATACTGTTGCAATATGTGAGTGATTTTTTTTCTTTTTTTTTTTTTTTACATACTCAGTCACATACTTAATCATATTCAATACTCAGTACTCTTTGACACTTTTATCTATTTATTTTGGATTTTGGTTTTCTTGTTCTTCTTAGATATCTTTTTCATTTTTTTTCTTTGTCTTGCTAAACAACACCTGCTCTTGTTCTTTGGTGTTGCAAAAATGCAATTTCCCCACTGCGGGACAAATAAAGGTTTTCTTATTCTTAAATATACAAATAATGTTTGGTTAATGTTTGAATAAATAAATGCAAGCTAACTGAGCCTCTCAACATAAAAAAGCTAACCCTAGCCTTAGCGTAGACCACAATTTTTGTCTTTTACATGTGCAGTAATTACTGTAAACCTTATGGTAAACATGCAGTCTGCTCATAAACGCCAAAAATAAGCAAGAGACAAGCAAAAATGAGATGATTACCTGTCAAGAAGAAGTAATTGTAAATTCTGCATCAAAACTTTTCAAATCCCGCAGCTCTCTCCATCACTGAAATGCTTCTCCAATATTCACCGGCTTTATTTCAGACATGGTCACTTTCTTTCTTTTTAGCTTTGTTTGGTCTTTTTCTGCTTACTTTGCTTACATGTGTACGCAGTTAGTGCCAAAGAAGAAATCAGCAACTTTATCTGTGGTGTTTGTTTGTCAGCCATTTCAATAAACCTCTCACTCAAGCGGTGGTGTGTGAATGTTTATATGAAGAACGGAGCCAGAGGGGAGGGGATGGCGTTGCCTAGAGTAGTGACTCTCAACTGCTGGGTTAGGACCCAAAAGCACTGTATGCTGTGGATACATGTTCAGTGGGTTGTGAGCTATTGCCTCATGTAAAGCTAAAAGACTCAGGTGAATACTTTGTATTCTTTTTAGAATTACTTCTCAGTTCTTGCATGTTTTTATTTCATGCATTTTGCAGGAAAACGCCAGTTGAGTCTGTTAAAAAAGGCGTTTACTGAAATGTTTTGTTATGTCAGCCTTATGTTAAAATCTTTATGAAGTGACTGAATAGTTTTACAAGTACAGTGCCTCATATAGTATTCAACATCTGAAGTGGATCAAAACATACATGTTATGCAAGAATTGTGAACAACATCTGCTCTCAGGACAACTTTGATAAAATGTTTTGACCCACTTCAGCAGTTGACTACCGAATATTGAGTGAGTGGGTATTCAGCTAAAGCTGGGTGCTTTTGAGTGTTTTTGTAACTACTTCTCAGTTGCTGCACTGTTTTTATTTCGTGTTTGTGCATGAAAGCACAGCTACGTTGCTACAATCTGAAGTGTAAAGGGCACCATCTTTTCAACATTTCCTTGATTTTGGTCACAGCTTGTCATTAGGGCTGGCGGTGGGTCCCCGGGCCAGACTAATTGAGAACCACTGGCTTAGAGTGTGTGCTCAACTCTGTGATTTGGCAAGCACGCCCCCTGGCTGTGATTGGAGGAGCTGCAATGGGAGCAGTGGAAACTGCAGTACAAGCTACAGGTGATGCCAGAGGAGCGGATTTGTTTTTCAAATTACCTAGCTTACCTAATATTAACTGAAAATAATGGTAAGTATGACAAAAATACATTCACCAACTACAACTTTAAGGTAAATTGATTCCACAACTCAATGCACCAGCACATCAAGAAATGTCAGTTTAGGTTTAATGACAGATCTGCATATTACTTCATGAACTGTCCAGTTTGGCATCCCACTGGGACTTTTTGGCCAGTGGGATGATGCCAAACATTCATTTCCGGAGGTCTTATTTAGAAGGTTCCACCATCAGCAAAAATGGAATGAAAGGCCAAGAGGACAGTGATAAACTATCATATTAGAGACAGAACACGGAGGCAAGATCCGTTCCTCCTGCAAAAACTTCATCATTTATGTTCCTCTACCCTCACAGTATGACTGTCTCATAAATGCTTTCTGTATTATGCAGATAGAATATGTTTTTCTGTTTGCAGTTTCAGTAACTCATCTTAAATCTAAAGTTTTTAAAGAATCAGCTATGCCTTGTGTGCACTGATTCTGGAGCCCTGGAGGGGTTCACAGTGTTGTGCAAAAAAGAAGGAAAGCCCCATGGGCTTTGTCAATAACACAATTATAACTAAAGCTGCAGAAAAAGTTCACTACATACTTGTATGCATAAAGTTTTGCATCTGAGGAAAACTTGTAACTGACCAACAGTTTAATATGCTTAAAAATTAATTTAGAGTGTTTGATTTCAGTTTTAAATCAACATATTGTTGAAGTGAAGTGGACTTATTTTGGTTAATATATCAACCTGCCCTTGTTAACAACAGTAAAATGCTATGTAGTTTTTGCACATTTGTTCAAAGATGTTACAAAAAAAATGACCGGATAGTAAGAGCAAAATTGTCCCTTCATTACTCCTATGCCCTCCAATGTGGAAATAAAAGCTTGGACATGAACGTCCTGGGCTGAAACATGGTCTGACTCTAGCTATGGGCACACAAGACTGTGTTATTCATATGTCAAGGTCACCGTCAGCTGACATCCACTGGACACTTCTCTCACCAAATGCTTTCCTTTTCCTCGACAGTCCATTTCACCAGCATTTTGCTACTGGTGAGCTGAAACCAGTGCAAGCTCAGAAAGGTCCAGTCAGAATGGAGGAACAGATTTAACTTTAGTGGAGCTGGACACAAGTTCACCCATGAACATCTTACTTTAAAAAAAATTTCTGAAAGACTCTGGAAGTTAGTGGAGTTTTAGAAGATATGATCATTTACTTTAGTCTCTCGATTACCAAGTATGGCCTAGCTTAATCAAATTTTGCATTGCAGTCGTAGTGGTTTGATTGGACATTAATTATAATGTTAAATATTCTGATGAAAGCGTGTGCGCACTTTCATCCTGTATGCATGCAACATTCCCAGCATGGACACACTAGTGCACGTTTACATCCACATGTACAGTACGCTCAAATATCGTGCCACTGATGGATAGCAGCTCTGATGAGCACTCATCTGCATATTATTATCATGGCATTACCGTGCTTTTCCAATCAGTTACTGAATTAGCATTTGGATTAGACACTAGCAATCATTCAGCGACCTTTCCAAAAACGACAGTATAATGCGTCATTAATGAACATATGCAACAAATGAAGCCTGCTCTTGTACTGTTTGTTTTTAGATTAGATTTAGAAAAATATTCTTCACTAAATTCCTGAATTTGTCCCAGGGTTGTCTGGTTTCAGAGGAAAACATCATGCGATTATAATCCTTGTGTGTTCCATATTTCCAGGTAGGGAACAGAACCATGCATCAGTTTCACTGTATATTCAGGAGAGGAGTTTAGTTTATCAACATGAACTGCTTTCCTCCATTGGAGGGCACACTTGAATAGGCAGAGGCAATGAGGGGAGCCAGAGTCTTTCATGGGTGTGTTTATCTTTTTATAGTCAAGGATCCACATCACCTAGATTTGTGGGTGAGCCTTACCTGGCACAGCTCCCAGAAATGCCCTTGTATTGACTTTTATGTTGAAAAAGTTATGAAAAAAGATATCTATGTCTTGGTTATAAGGTTACAAATGTCTCAATTAGAACTTTCTGTCTCTATCGCTTCCCATTTTTTGTTGATGTCATTAAATATATACTACAAAGATTTCATGTTATGTTTTATGTTAAACCAATTAATCTATTTATTCATCTCAGATCCTGAGCTATAGCAAAAGAGATTATCTTTCATGGTTTCTGAGATTCTTGCACTTCAAATAAGACTTTGGGACAGGAACTTAAAGTGGAACTTCAATGTATGAAGTAAAAAAAAAAAAAAAAAGAAAAAACTGATATGAAAACTTAGGCAGATCAGGTGATTTGTGTCCTGTCTTTTATGGGTCCCCCCCCCCCCCACCCCCACCCCCACCCCCTGCTTGTAGAACTTTCCACATTTTGATCTTAGAGGGGGTTTGTGTTGGAGCTACATATGAGTGACAAAGATGAAAAACCAATTTTTGATTAGGCCATTTATGTTTATAAGTAATTTTACTTTGGCATATAATTTTTGGTTTCAATGAATTAGTAAATACAACATTAATCAACTGTTTTCCTGGACTACTGCAGATGACCTCTGCCATGTCAGAAAAACACGTGATGGAGAAACAAAAAAGAAAACCCCACAAAAACTTGTAAGGAATTGACCCATTTGGACAAACACAATGTTTTTAGTTACACATCTAATTACTGTTTTCTTATGAGACTAAATTCAGTAGATAAAAGTTATGCTGGTGACCATGATTTAGATCACGCCCATTTGAATTACTCTTTGTTTTTATCTCTAATACAGGACTGTAAGTTTTTGATAAATGGTTCTGACAGTGGCTCGGTCACCCAACTCGTCTTCAAACTGCATTTTGTCAATAAAATACATGCAGGACTAAGTTGGAAAACAGAAAGAGACAAGAAATGAGAGGTGCAAGTTCTCTCTGTGATGATTTGTACAGAAACCAAATGAAACATTCAGCCTGATCGGCCATCTGAGTTCTTTTCTTCTTTGTTCCAAAGACTTAGTGTGGTTCCTCTGGATTCAACTTTGACTTTAACAGGGCTGTAGGCCTAACAATGGATGAAGAAGAAAGTGCCTCTAGAGACCAGTTGATAGGCAGACACCCATCCTAGGAATGAAGCATGTGATGTAGACAGAGCAACGACCTGACTAATAACAACACAAGACATCCAAAATGGCGTCCAGTGGAGCAGGTTGTAGTGAATGACTTGGTACGTTTAAGTTTTAATTTATATTCCTCTTTTATGATTGAATTATTTTAATGTCAACACTTCAACTCAAACCATGGAATAAGAATTAATTCAGTCATTACTTTTCATCATTTATTTGAGAAACAACATAAATCTGTATCTCTTTTTTGATTTGCATCCCGTTTTTCTCGCAGTCTTCCATCTCTTCCACTTTTTTCTCAACAATAACCACTTCATTTATATTCTCTTCATTCTCTTTTCACTCTCTGTGCAGTCTTCAACAGAGACTACCCCTTTCACTTTGATCTTCTTCTTCCTCCTCTGCCTTCACCCTGTTGAAGCGCTTCACTCAATTTAATTGTGCTGCTTAGATATCAGCTGATGCCATCATCAGTCATTCACAGGTGTGAGCACATTTAGTCATACTTTGCATGCATATGTGTGTATATGCACACAGTTTATCAAACACAGATGTATTTGCATGTTTGAGTTTAATAAATTGCTCACATTTCTATGCACAGATATTCATTGCTGTGAGTGAAAATGGCAAGGATCACGTGTGAAATTCATCATGCAAAAAAGAAGCGCTGCTGTGCATTCATGCTTCTGCAGAAGTTGTAGTTTCTGGCTGTTTAGGGTCTCTTTGATCAGCACATACTGAAATGGGTAGGGAGGGCAGTTTTGCCGGCTTCCTCACGAGGTACACGGGTGGCTCCGCTGCACATTCTGCACACAGTGGGAGGTTGGACTTTTGGTGTGTATTTGTGTGTGTGAGAGAACATGCTGCATCACGTGTGAAAAAAGGGGTTAAAAAAAAGAGAGAGGAAGAGGTGCCTTCGAGACCGGTAAAGAAAATTAGCTGTGAAAGAGGAGAAGAGGGAGATTTAAAAAGGGTAAAAATAATGAAAGGGTAAATTTAAGGAGGGAGGGCTTGAGTGCAGGAGCGTAAACAACTTTTTCAGGCTGGCTGTGTCCTCTCTGATGTTTATCCTGCCTCGTGTGCACTTCTAAACATTGCCTCCAGCCAGTGTTACTTCACAGTCAAGTTATGATCTATCACCTCCTTGTCAAAATTGGTTTTCCTCATCTGTCAATGAGCATTTGTGCTGCTGAAAACAGCATATTGATAAAAACCAACAGCACTTACAGTAGTTCAATCAACACAGCAAAGCCAATACATCCTACTGCATTGCAAACTGTGACATCAAGAAGGAGGTGAAAAACTGAACTTGAAATGTGCAATTTTAGGGAGAATACAACAGCTGTCTTTAACTCCACTTTTTTTTAATGGTAGAAAAGCAATGCAATCGTTTAATTATTGAATATCCCTAAAACCCATCAATAAATATTAAGTTAAATACCCCTTGGAGAGTCTGCTATCGACAGCTTAGATAGCATACTTAGTCAACATATAATTATGCTGTTTTCACAGCAGACTAAACAATATCATCTTGTCTGACCAGTCTTGACATCTTTCTTGTGCTTCACTAAATAACAGCCAACCTGCCTGCCCAGGAAAGACAAACAGATAACAAGGAACTGGGGCTATGGATAGATGTACATGCATAGATTTCCCATTCAGCATGTTTCTGAGAGCTTTCCTCTCATATCGGTAACTATGAATCGACACGAGCTAATGCTAGTGCATTAGGGATATCAGTATTGTACAAACTGAGAGTTGTAATGTACCTCTAAATAAAGAAATCACACTGGTTACATTAGAGCCATGAGATGTGATATGTTCATTTGATCATGCTACACATAAAACGAATCTACTAGAACCTCATTATCAACCTTTCCGGGTGAATTGAGCAGGACTACATGATGCATCTTACATTATCCGATCTACTGCTTTTTCTAATTTGGAAATGGCCTTTGCAGCCGAAGCTTTCTATAAAAATCTCACCAAAGAGCTTTTGTATCAAGGGTAGTTTTTGTGTATTTTTACAGGGCTGAAGTGCTGTTCCTCAGTGTGAGGAGCAAAACTAGCAAAGTGTCTCCAACTATACTTCAAAACAGAGCATCATGAGACTGTTCATGTATTCTGTCATAGTAGATATGAAATGAAATACTGGTTCTGCATGTGATAACATTGCTCTGGGTGTGTTCAGCATACTGAAGTTTCTAACCCATGTTTGATCCAGTGTCTAATTAATTCCTTAAGTTCTAGTGTTTAATGCAAGGAAGGGGAGAGTGGGTATACAGTATACGAAAAGAGGGGATGTTTCTTTGAAGTGGTATTCTTCAAATCTCTGGAGGACAGTGAAGCCTGAGGCTGGACTCAGTCTGAAGGGGGAAGCAACAGCTACTTTTCCTCTGTGGGGTTAAAAAAAAAAAAAAAGGGCTGGGTGGGTGGGGTGGGGGGGTACAATGGTGATGTTTGCTACTTTGAGCTGTCATCATTGTCTCTTTATCTGAAACAATATATCACATCGTAGCATATTCTTTTAGAGCACCAAAATGTCAAGAGGCAAAAGACTGAAAGCTTGCTTTGACTGAGCTGGAGAAATAAAAGACAGCCAAACCTTTGCCAGCACTGTTTCATCCTGTACTCATGTAAAGGTTCACAGCAGCATTGAGCATCAGATATTTGCAAGCCTCTGTGGTATACCTCTCTCTGTGTCCAACTAGCTAATGAACTATCAGCTATCTGTCTTCATTCCACCCAGGGCTCACAAGTCCTTCCCTGCAGACAGACGCTCCATCTTGGCAGGTCTTCCTGAGGGGGGTGGATCCAAACCTCCAGGCTCAAAAGTAGAATGCTGCATTCTTTTGAAAGTCATTTCGAGGTGAAAAACAGACTTCACTATGTTCTTTCTTTTGGTGTAAACCGCACCAACAAAAATTGTGACCACTAAAACACCCAATTCCCAGGGCTACAAACCAGACAGGCTGTTATCATGAGTCATGTCACCAAAATATATTAGTTTTGAAATAAACTGCAGACTGCTTTGGTGAAGTGTTTGCTGGACATGAATGACTCAAGCTATTATTTTTTCTGTTTGAAGCTGCCTGAACCTGTTGACCATTTTATGAATTTGATTACTTGTTCAAAAGCGAGCAAATTAACTGCATTTATTGTTAATGACAGAAACAACTGCGGTCAAATTGGGGCCCAAAGTACAATGTGACAGAATTGATTTATTTTTCCCATTTCAAAGATAAACAATGGCTTCTATTGGTCAGCTAATGTCAGCTGTTAAAGATAACACAATCTCAGAATCTCTAGCCATAGCCATTGTTAGAATAACAGGCATCACAGAAAACCTACTAGACTGGGATGGGGGAAAAAAAATCCTTACCGCACCCTCACTCAAATAGTCTTCCCATGACTTTATCTAATCATGGAGAATGAACAGTTCAGATCAGTTGCTTTCTTTTTGATTCACTTTTACAATACTTTATTATTCTTATAAGGAATATTATGTATTTAAGCAATTTAGTATCTTTAAAGATTTATTGTAAATAGTCATGGCTGTGGGCAGGGAGGATTTCCCATAGAGGTCTGTAAAGAAGAAGCCTTTGACTAAGGACACTGTTGTTGAATCACTGTGTTGTGAAGAGGATGTGTATCGTTGTCCATTATATTTCTCATTTTATGAAGCATTCTTCTTTGATCAGCTTAGCAGAATCGAGCCTTGTCATGGTCTTTTGTGTTTTATTTTGTTATTCTTCCGATTCCCTCCGTAAATCTTTGAGCAGATTGTGTCTGGAGTAACTATCTCTCCTGAGTTAATATGTCTTCCTTGAAAAAAGGTTCTAACACTTTTATGGTCCTGAAAAATGACTTGATTAGCAAATCTGTTTTCATTTGATGAAATAGAAAAAATGTTCATGCAACATAAGACTGTATCATCATTGCCTCTGGAAAAGTACTTATTTTCTTCATGCAGTCATCTTTATATGTTTCACTGGACGTGCACCAAACAAAATTTACAGCATCATCTCCTTTCCCACTGCAGATTCATGATTCAGCAGTGACTATCGCTTTGATCCACTCATCCACCGTTATTACTACTTCACTTTTGTCCAATATAATCTCGATTTCTTTTGCTTAAGTGCAACTTATGATTTACAGTTGGCTTTTCTCGATGTGAACCTAATTTCCTTAAGCTAATTTGTTGTATTTCAAATATTGATTCCCATTTCTGCTCTCTTTTTTATTTTATTTTCCTTTCGTTCATGAGGTGAATTATGAAGCAGAACCATGTATTATAAAGTAGCTGACAACTGTTCTGACAAGAGTTAGAGTCAGTGCATCCTCAGCTGAGGCTACACATGCATAAGACAGCATCATTTCATCGTGATCTTGTTGTTTTGATTTGCTGAGCCTACGTGCAGTGATTCTGGTTGTGTTGTTTTGCTGGGTGAGTATTTCATAGATGCTGTTGTATTGAACTGCTGTTTGTCAGTAATCTAATGATAGCAGATCTAGATTCAAATAGTTGTACAGGTGAGCATAACCATAGACCAATCACAGGCCCTGATACTGAACAATAGTCACCTTCAGCTCCAGGTCCACTGTTCTCACTAGACACAGCAGCTGCAGCTGCGTACAAGCAACACCTGCATATTGGCCTCATGAGTAATGAACACTAATGGAGTTTTTCCATTACATAGTACGGCTGTACACGCAGAGTGGACATTTCAATTTACTTAAATTATATTACATTCATTTAACAGCTGCTTTTATCCAGAATGTCTTACAAGATAGAAACACATTGGGTGGCAATATCAGGGTCAATATCTTGCTCAAGGACACTTTGTTTTTTTGCATATGACCAGACTAAAAAAGTTGGACTGAGTAAGGTATGGATTTTCAAGCTTGTAACACTGTTGAAAGACATGTCCTTACTAAAGAGGCAGCTTCCGCTGTTGGCATCAAGTCTTTGAAAAATAAAGCTCTTTATTAGGTTTTAGGACATATCCTGGGACAATTCAAGTTGCAATTCTTCATGCAGTCAGAGGTGCCCAGTGTTGCTGTTTAGTATAATTTTAGTTTTACTTGGTACCTCTGCTTCAATGTTTTTTGTCTCTGTCACAGTTATTGCAACATAACATGTAAAATTAAGGTATACAATAAAATATTAAAGGATATACTTACTGGTCAGGGTACTTTTGAAAAAGAGATTTTAACTGTGAACAGTTTCTTTCCCTGGTCCCCTGTTGTCCTTGAGTCAATTTGACCTGTTTTTAAAAGTTAAAATGTCATAACGTTGGTTTTCTTCCATATGATTGCCTGAAAATTACACGGATGGTTCCTTACTATATTCTTTGCAAGTAAAATTAATTATGACTAATTTTGTTGAATTATGTTAGTTTTAATAAAATTTTAGCATCTGTGGTCTTCCCGGGTCGGTTTGATCCGACCACATTTAATCATACGTGTCTGCTTTTACACTTTCTAACACAATAAACACACGCAGAGTGAGTGTGTGTGCACACAAATGTGTATGTGTATATCAAATTGCATGTAAATGAGGTTTATTGTTCATAAATTGGGCATAAAAAGAATAAAAAGTTTTTTAAATTTGTGGTAATGGGCTGGAATGAAATTGGCTTAATATATGTGACACACAAAGGTGGGATCATATTACACTTTATGCTTCATAGACGGTTGAATGAGATGGGTCAATTTGACCTGGAAGGACAACAGGTGTGACAGACATGTAAATGAGGTCAACTATATCATACACACCAAAAATGAATGTAAAATTTGTGATAATGTGTTGGGAAGAAGTTGACTAATGGGTGTTAACGCATAATGGTGTGATGAATTTATGTTTCATGCTTTAAAAATCAATCAAACAAGACCGGGTCAGTTTGACCCAGGAGGACAACAGGTGGACAAACAATATTTTGACTAAACTTTGTCATATATCAGTGTGTGGTATTCCATCTACTTGTGTGCATCTGATAACAATCTTGGTGAAAATAAATAAGAATTTCTGCTTTTCTTTCTACTCAAAAATGAAGTATTATTTTATTTAAATTAGGTCTGTCATACGATATGTAACAAAAATAAATGTAAAACAAATGAAACAAGTTCTCTAAAAAGAAGAAACAAAAAGATTTGGAGAACATTTTATACCTCGTGCTTTATAAGCAATCAAAACTGAGCGGGTCAATTTGACCCAAGAGAACAAAAGGTGCATAGTAAAAAGGAAGCCAATATGAGGATTAATAATAATGATAATAATACTGCTCACAGAAATAATAAGTACAGTGTAAAATTCTTTGCCTTGAGATGAGTGAAGCCTAACACCTTTTCATTTATATGTAAATTTTCCACACTCTTGCCTTAAATGTTATGATCTTTTTTTGACAGAAAAAAATGTTTAATGGAATTTTTGTGTAAAAATGAAAATGTTTTGTTTTTTGACAATGCATTTCGAAAACAACAACCAAATGAAATGACAGAAAGATTGGCAGACCTACAAGTGTACTTAGTAAGAACTATTGACGGACTGGCCGTAAATGCGTGTCACCAGCCAGTTAAGATAATCTCAAATTACATCAAAAGTTTAGAAACAAAGCATTCACAGTTTTTAGATGCATCTCCAACTCCAGTCTTCTTTCTCATCCCATCTCACCTCATTTGGTTTATTATCTGACATGTAACTCCATAGAGTGTTAATTTTGTCTGTGGAAATGTACCTATGTAAATGTAACTTATTATGCAGTCATCTTGATATGTTTCATCGCATCACCCAAAAGATGAAAAAAAATAATAATAAAAATACACACATTCCAGCATCATGTACTGACCTAGCATAGATTAATGATTTACCACCCAATACTACGTTGATCTCATCTTCCACAGCTTATTACCACTTCTCTTTTGTACAATACAACCATCCTTTCTTCACTTTAGATGCCATTGATGATTTATAAGCTTTTCTGCATGTGAACCTAATTTCCTTCAGCTTCACGAATATTGATTCTTATTTCTGCCTGTTTATTTATGTTATCTTTCATGGCATATTTCTTAGACGTTGACGCCTTCCATGTTCTTCCTGTAAGTGTTTCTTTTACAGTCTTGCCAGTTTGTTTGTACCTTGCTCCCAATTTTAGACATAGTTGGACTCAAACCAAGTTTTGCTTCATTCAGTGTTGAATTACCTCCTTAAAGGAATTTTACAGTATAATTCTTTCTCTTGTTTCACTTGAGAGATCACTTGTTGGGGCCATATTTTCTGTCAGTCAGCCAGTTGCAACAACTCATTAAGGTCTACCAGTTTGAACCACAGACTAATTCACATATTTAGACATGTACAGATATTTGTTTGAAATGAAGCAGAAGGTGATCCAAAGTTATTTTTTCACCATTATTGAGTGATTTCATAAAATTTAAACTCTTCTTGGTGTAAAGAAAAAAATACTATTAAACATAACAACTTTTACAGATCCAGAAGTTAAGCTGTTAAATATTTTTGATATACATTATATTAGCGATTTCTTTCGTCAACACGAAGCAGCTAAATAAACACAGGTCATGGCATACATAAGCACAGCTGTTAATAACAATACCTCTTTTAATCAAGTCTTCCAGTAAGGTTTAGGACTGTGTTGTCACTGCGTGTGGTACTTTTGGGGAATCTGTCATGTTGGTAGTTATGCGTTTGTTTCTTAAATAAATACAAATTGATAAACATAGAAGATATTCACATGTCTGTTGAAATTTTTCATACCATCTCTTTTTTGTAGCATTTTTTTTTTTATAATTTTACAGTTTCTCTCTTTATATACACAGTTTATATAGTCAATCTGTGAAAGATTCTGAAATAGGTAATGAATTCATACAGAAATGAAGACTTATATGATTTTGTGTACCTTTGTTTGAGTGGGTGTGTTTGAAAAGCTTAGTAGCTTGAAGGTTTTGAAGTCCTGCAACTATTTAATTGTGGGTTGAAAGAAAACATATCAGGTGTCTAAATGGATGTGGCAGGTGAGATCAGCAGCCTCAAACCATGTTTTGCTCACTCAGTGTGGGATCTCTTATGGATCTAAATCATTCAAAAGCTCAATCTCCTCCAAATAGCACCATCTTGCTCAGAGTCATAGTAGTTTTGGATTTTTAAAAAAAATATAGTTTGTATTTTGTTTTTCAGTTTAATTTCAGTTTAACAAGTGGACCACTAATTTTAGTTTTACTTGTAGCTTTGAAAAATTGTAGATGTTTTCATTTATATGTAAATTTTCTGCACTCTTGCCTTAAATTTCATTCATCTGTTTTTGACAGAAAATAAATTTGAATGGAATTTTGCATAAAAAATAAAATCTTTTTTTTAACAATGCATTTCTAAAATGACAACCAAATGACAAAAAGACTGACAGAGCTACAAGTATAATTAATTGAAAACAAAAATAAAAACAAAATTAATGCTACCTTGAATTCTTTTTCATTTCAGTTAGTTTTGCATTGTTAATTCTAGTTTTTTAAATTTAGTTTTCATTTTATAGAAAAAATTCCTTTTACTTTCATTTTATTTCAACAGAACTATTTTTTCATTGTTTTAGTCTTAGTTTTCATTTACTACAATGACTCTGATCTTGCTTTGGTTGATTACATTTACACAAATTTCCCCCTTGTGGGATCAATAAAGTGTTATCTTATCTTATCTTACATTTACCCAAAAACTGATTTTCTAATTTGAATATTTTTTTCTTTCTTCACTTGTAATGAGTCACCTTCTCTATGCTTGTTGTTTAGCTACAACATGGTCACCATGATCCACAATGTAAAAAATTAAAAATGACATTTCATTATATTTAGAATGTCAGCGAATGACTGTTAAGTGTTTTTTTTCAATAAAGAAATGGACTTTAAAAGCTGAAAACACTCACTTGAATGTGAGTCCAACAATTGGTGGATGTGAGGGAAGTGTAGACCTAACTCAGCTTTTTCCAGCGTGCACTAAAAATGATTCATGCACTCGGTGCTCAGCTTTAAAAGGGTTCTAAATGCAGGAGGGTAGTTTTGTGTGGATCATACCATAACAACTCAACTTCTTCTAAAATTCAGAACTTCAAAATCAATCATTTAAAGAATTCAAATAGCATTTCATGTTTTTGTTCACATTTTGAATATCCATATATATTGTACCGTTGTACTCAGAGCAAACGGAAATCTGGTTCGGGTCCTCTAGTTACTCAAAAACTCCCCTGTCTGTCAGTGGTTTGCTCCTCACTCCCAGCTGATCGGCCCAGTGTGCCCGGTAGCTGTGTCCGTTGCGAGCTTTGACGGTTCCAACGTCGACAAAAAAACAGTTTTAATTCTATGGAGCCGGGGGCCACTTGTGTTGGCAAATCGTTTATTTTAGGCTAAATCTTTAAGCAATAATTTAGCAAGAGCACTGACTGCACATTTGTCGAGGAGAAGAGGATCTCTAGGCAAATACGAGGCCCTTACTCCATCCCCGGATTCACCTGCTACGCGGAAAGCTCTTGACGTTAGCCTGACATGGGGGACACCGGGAGTGAGGGTAGCAAGGCTCCGAGCAACGTCAACGTTTTACCCCCTCGCTGCCCCTGTGGCTTCTGGGGGTAAGTCGAAAAACCTGCCAAATTTCTTGCTTTCATATGTTTTCTTTTTTCTATCAACAGTTAGCAGAGTCGGTAGCCACTAGCGTTAGCAGCTCTAATAGGACGAGGATGAGCTGCTTTTCTTGTCATTACCCCTCCTCATTGTTTTGTAGCATTAGCAGGGAGCTAACGCCGGCTGGCCTCGGTAACCTTGTCCTGTGAAGGAACAAAACAAGGTAGGGAGGTGGGAAAAGCCCACAGGTAATGTGGCAGGTGTAGGAACTTTAATAAAATGGAGGCTTGTCAACGTACCGACTTGATAAATTTGAACAGTCGTTTGGACGTAAACTGCACGGTTGCTAAACCGTAAAAGGTTTTAAAAAGGAAACATGACAGTTGGCCGTTAAACTGATGAAATATGTATGCCAGTTACATTGACTACAAACAAAAGGCTTCACTTTGACTTTATATGTTATCTTTCTTTCAGTTTATTGTCCTTATGGACAATTTTGTCTTGTCTATGTTAAAATAACATTATAGATATGTTTAAAACTGACATGAAGTGACAGTTTACTTCAGTTGTTGGATAATTTGACAGTTTTCCACCAAGACACACTTTTAATACAATATTCTCCCAATTGATGGTAGGCAGTAGATGCAAATTGGGTTGATCTTTTTATCCTCTCTTCCATTTCTTTTTGCTAAAGCCATCACTTTTTGTCATTATTATTCACATAAGCTGCAAAACTTGCATAAGTACAGCAAAGGTGTAATGCAATATTCATTTGAGGATAGTATTGGTTAGTCAGTCAGTGGATGACCAGATGACAGCTCATCCACTGACTGACTAATTAAGCATGGATATGATGTAAAAGAAAAAAAGAAGCATTTGCATTGTCAGCCACCATATGTTAATACAAATGTCATTTATCATGTTCACAAGCAAAGTTTATCAGATATTCTTCATGGCACCAGAGATTATCCAGGATGTATAATTCAGTTTAGTTTTGCACTTCCTCTACTCTTAGTGGTCATCTCTATGAGTTGTATTAGTGTTTGTGTGATGTTTACTTTTTCTCTAATTTAGACAAGGCAACTTTATTTGTATAGCACATTTCAGCAACAAGGCAATTCAAGGTGCTTTACATAGTGAAAACATGAAAAGGAAAGGGAAAGGAAAAAAAATGAGTTACATTGTAGTACTGCAGTTAACATTGTTTAAATCTAAATTCAGGATGGTTTAAATAATTCAAAGGCAGCTGTAAACAAATGAGTTTTTAACCTTCATTGAAAGGAACAAAGGACTTTAGCATTCTTTCAGTTTTCTGAAAGTTTGTTCCAGATATGTGGGGCATAAAAGCTGAATGCTGCTCCTCCATGTTTCTTTCTGATTCTGGGGACACAGAGGAGATCTGAACCAGCAGCCCTGAGAGGTGTGGACGGTTGATATGGCAGCAACAACTCTGTGATGTATTTTGGTCCTAAACCATCCAGTGATTTATAAACTAACACAAGTATTTTAAAGTATATTCTGTGAGATACACGGAGCCACTGCAAGGACCTCAGAACTGGAGTAATGTGGTCCACTTTCTTTGTTCTAGTGAGAACTTGAGGAGCAACATTCTGGATTAGCTGTAGCTGTCTGATTGACTTTTTGAGGCAGACCTATGAAGTACGGCTGCAACTAATGACTATTCTAATAGTTGATTAGTCATCGATTATTGAAACGATCAGTTGACTAATAAAATTCTGAATCACAATTATTAAATGGCTCTTATTTAACACTCATCTTTTAAATTTTGCATGGGGCTGTGTAAATGATTTAAAAGTTTTGTCAGTTCTTGTTGGGCATTATTGCTCCAAATGATAGTGTTTTTACAGTGCTATTTATTATCATCAAAAGTCATTAAAAAAAGCTTTTAGAGCAAAACTACCAACATGTAAGAGCCATGCACAACATCATCGGGTCACTGACCACTCAAGGGTCCTAACCCTAACCCTAGAGTAAAAAAAAACACAACATATTAAAGCAGCGGTGCAAGTTACTACAGTTTAGCATTAAGGCCATTAAAAGCTTGCTTTTCAATAACCTAAATTTGTCAGCTGTTCTCCTACTTTGAAAAGTCTTCTAAAATAATAAAAATAAACATTTTGAATGCCGCAGCCAGCAGGCTCTTAATACCAAAATGAATGGAGAGTAAACTAATTTTTAATTTTAAGGCCCAAAGGCGTGTACAACAGTAACTCCTCCTTGTTGTGTGCTAGGTTATTTACCACGGACACTTTAAACTGTTACAAACTGTCTTAAATGTGTATGGCTGTTCGTGCTGCTTACAGTTACTGTACCATCTGTTGGATCATATGGTGCATTAGAGGTGCACAATTATGGAAAAACTCAATATCATGATGATTTTTAGCTCAGAATTGAGATCGCTATTTTCCAGCAGGTTTTTTTTTTTTTTGTCACAACTTGAAATGTTTATTCTAATGTCACAAATTAATAATGTCACAATTCCAACACTAATCCTTTACCCTTACTACAGGGCACTGCAGTGCCATTGAATAATAATTAGATTAATTTTATTAATTAGAATGAGATGGCATTAATGGCCTATTCTAAACGGATTTCTGCTTGTATTTATTAACATGATGATGACCCTGTATGTCAATGAGTGGCTTTGCTGTTGTGCAATTCCTTTGCAGGATAGGGAGGAGTTAACATCTCTACCTCTTGCTGTCCATTACAGCCATTGTTGGAGCTGGGAACTGTCCCTTTGTGAGCAAAGGGGTTCCTTGAGAGAGGTTTGGTATGGGTCAGCGGCCCACGGCAGCACCAGCTGCTTGCTGAGAAAGAGTGAAAATGATATGTGCTTTCACGTTAGTCTCCAAAATAGACCTGAAAAAGTGGCTAGAGTTGTTGCTAGACAGGATCTAAAAAAAAATTGCCACAGGGAATTATCTGCCTCCATCTAACCTTATCGGCTGCATCCTCTTCTCTCACACCAGAAAACTTAATGTCCTCTTTTGACTTCTGGTAGTTTTTGAATTTTTTTGATATCTTAAACAATCCAGGAGTTATGGTTGTGAGAAGTAGTCTGCCAAATCCTGTTGACAATGACAGGATGGCCATAAAGGGGTTTTAACTTGACCTAACTTTATTTTTTTGTCTTATCATGCAAGCTAAAAAAGTCACACATTTTCAATATTTTCTTGTCAGCTACCACATGGCTTAAAGAATCTTAAAGAATCTAGGCTAATTTTAAACCTAATAGATAAATAAAATGGTTTAAATTATTGCACAATTCATGATCTGATTATTTGATTATTAATTGCAATAACTGAGAGATAATTGACTGTAAAAATAGTTGTTGTTGCAGCTCTGCTGCAACCAACTGCATTCTTTGCCTCTGATAAGTAAAGTCCATATGTGGTTGTTATGGGGACACATAAAGTGGTGATGGCTTCATCTTCTCTGTTGCTGCTGGTGTTTGTAGTGACATTGCAGTTGTAGGTTTAGTTTTTAGTGGGAGGGAGACATCTTCAGCACATGGAAGCTCCTCCAGATTGCCAAGTATGGCAACAGGGTCACGTGATGAAGTTGATAATACAGCCAGTCAGATGCAAATACCTCCTAAAGGCAACATCGGTCTAACAGCACTATGTGCACAGAAATGTGTGGCAGAATTTCATACAAGTTCTTCATACCCATAATATCTGCTAAATTACTAAGAACTAAACTAAAGAACTATGAAACAGACTTACACATTGTCTCATAGAGTTATTTATTTTCCCTACTTTAATCACCTTCCATATTCTCAAAAGGTCATTGTATGAGAACTTACCCCTACTCTTTTCTGCACATTCTAAATAACCTGATGCAATTTAAACTCGCATTTCATCTAAAACAGATGCCTAATTATTAATAATTTTGTGTTTGTACAACAAATATTTAAAGCTGAAAATAATGGTCATAGCTTTGCCAAAGGTATTAGTACTTATTAGATTAGCAAAGTTATAAGTAACTAAATTAATTTAAATAACTAATTCAGTTGCTTATACCTTTTAGTTTGAATAACTAATTCAGTGTTAGGATTTCAAAAAGAACTCCAAAATGTAGTGAAGTACAGTTACTCCCTTCACAGAATACTTACTACTGTTGCTGCTGCATGCAGGATTTTCACTCTAAAATGACAAAGAAATTGCAGTATATTGTTTCGTGTTTTACATTTGTTTCCAGGGTTTGAAACTAGCATCCTCCAAAGCACAAACGCTGGGTAAAATTTCTGTTTGGAGAGTAAATCGTGGATGTTGTTCGCCACACTGGTGGGTAAACATTGTTACCAATGGTACATTAAACTGTGTCTCGGGATGCTCGTGTCCCTTACGCAGACCTACACACAGCACCAAACCAGCATCAACTGACAGCCGCTCTCTTATTCCTTCTCTGACAGATGTCGTAATCGTCATGCTACCGCACTTAGCAAAGCAACCATCTGTTTGTATTAACCATAGACTGGAAACGGTATATCCCGCTGTAAACGTCAGACAGCAACTCTGCTGATATTTTGTTAGGGTTCGGTTGAAGGCGCTAGGAGAAAAGCTAACTTTGACACATGGTGGGCGTGTTTTTAGTCTAATCCGCCACCTTGTGGTCAAGTTGTAGTATTTTTCTGTATGTTCAACATCAGTTGAATTCCAGTTGAATTTCCAAATTGTACTCAGCCTTGAATTACTCAGTCATTCATCATACATTAAAGATAATTCTGCTTCAACATTTCTCTGGACTCTTAAGTTTGTATTCAAGATTATACTTTATCTCAATATAATGTATTGGAATAAATCTATATGGAACACAGAGATTGACTTGGCTAGTGAGTCAAAAAGTTAATTTCGGACCCTGTTTATTTCCCTTCATGAGAGGATTGTGTGAAAGAGATTTGTTTCTGGTGCAAGTTGAGAACTGTATGGGTTCCCTAAAATAGTTTGTTTTGCTCTTGTATGTCATTGTGTTGACACTCATAACACCCAAGAAGCTGTAAATCTACATGTCTGCATGACAAAGTGTCAAGACTTTGTTTACAGATTTGTTTTATTTTTATTATTATTTTTTGTTATTTATTTGTTTTTTACCACTTGTGTCAATGGTATAGTAGCACCAATTTCTTTTCAGCTTCTAACAACTATTCACGTTATTGCTCCTTTTTTGTTAGTGAAACTCAAGTTGAGTCCTTCTTCCTGTCTGTTTTAATCAGATATTGTCAGTGGTAACAACAATAAGCCAGTGATTAAATAGATGGATTGTGTGCACTCTTTTTAGATGTCTCTAAGGGAAATAGCTGTAAGGTAGGGTTTTATTTTATGATAATTTTCATCACCCCTCCCCTCTTCTTTCCTTACGGAATCTCTGATGTGTAAGGTTAATGGCAGAAAATACCTTCTTAAACCATTTTTTGCTTTGTGTGGTTCTAATGAGGAGGTTTCTCCTTATTTTTACTTGTTTTCTCCGTTACACCAAAGACTACACACCAGCAAACTGACAGACAGCCCTCAGGTTGACTGCAGCCGACCCTACATTTAGAAAAGAGGACAAAGGTGTGCAACAGAGCGCCCAAAATAAATAGTATGTGACTGATAGCAGCGACCGTCACGGTCCATGCACAGACAGTAAGGACAAGAGCTGGAGAGGAAATGAGAGGATCCTTCTCAGAGGAAAGCAAGAGCCATCTGTTGTAATAGAGCTGTGCCACTGTAATGGGCAAGGCTTCAGTGATCAACTTCATAACAATAACAGTTTTATTTCAAAGGTTTTTCCATGCTTGGGAAGGGATCACACCTTGAGGAAATAGGAAGATAATATTCAGCTCTAAACATGTAAAATTCACCCCAACCTCTCACCCCCACCCCACCAAATAAAAAAAAAAAAAAAAAAAGCAGAAATCATGTACCAGTAAATGGTAAATGAGACAAGCTAATGTGGTTTAATTTCTCATATGTTGTACACATTGCCAACACACAGGCTAGGTGACTTGGCAGTTTTATTGAAATTCACTTGTTCAGTGTAGCTGCCTTACTTCAACATATTGATTCCTTCAACCCTGTTCTAATTTCCTTGCTTGGAATTGGTTAAAGTAGAAATGGCTTACCATTGAATTCACAATTCAGTGATTTTAATGTAATGACCATTGAATGTAGTCATGTGTTACCGTGGATGGCTGCAATGGGAATAGCATCAAATCTTGCAGGATCAGGTGTTTTTAACATTGCTTTGGGCATTTAAAAAGATAAAAATAAAAAATTTGGATCCTGTGTTAGTACAAGCTCAGGTGCTTGGCTAGTAGTAATGTTGGAGTAAATGTGATAACATAAAAAGTTAACACTTTACTTGACAAAAGTGAAACAGGATAAGTCAGATCTGGATACATTTACCTTTTGTGAACATGTTTCGTACAATGAGACTAAAACAAACATCTACTGTATATAAAGCCAGAAAATTCAGGGAATGCAAGAGTAGATACCAACGGACTGCAGTCATTGGTAAGAAAAACAAGGTTCCACGGGACGGTTAAAGACTGTTAGATGTGACCACTCACAACATTGAAATTATGTCAATCAATTAAGAGATTCCCCTTGTACTCCTAACACAAATGTGAGTGGTTGTGACAGACAGCCAGTCACAAGACATCCTAGGGCAGAATCTCTTTATGTCTGACACTTCTTTGAATCAAGCTTGTTCAAAAGTATCCCTAGCTGCAGCAGAGCATACTGTGCTGTCAAGCGACCCCCAAATCACTATTTAAATCCCTCATCAAAAAAACACCATATAGGTTTAGATGACTATGATCCAGCAATGCAACTTAATTGAAAGCTAAGCCAGCTTTTGGTGTATACCTGTATGTCTGTCTAATTTTGAGAAAGTGTGAGAGAGTGACAGAAAAAGAGGAAAGGAAAATGAAAGGTATGGTTATACTCTCAATTTGTTTTGCTACACTGTGTAACTTGCTGACCTGATCTGCCCAAATGGCAGATTAACCTGAAAGAAGTGTGGGGTTAGGGTTGACCTTTGTGTCACTAGTTTGTAGTACATGGGCAACTTGAGATGACTTTTATTTAACCTAGTTTTAAAACAACACCAAACAGTTGTTAAACATATTAGCAAAGATAAAAAGCAAAATCTGTCCTCTGAATCTTAAGCGTCAATGCAATATAAGACTCAAAAGTGTAACTGTCTCATGCTAGTAAAGGGTTATGTCCATATGTACTAATCATATTTGAGACATACTATAAAGCATAATTCCTGTTTTTTTTTTTTTGGCTTTTTTTTGTGTGTGTGTCTGTGTGTGTGTGTTTCACCTGGATCGTCTGCCATAAGTCAAAGCTGCAGCCTGGATCACACTTCTTATCTGAAATTGCCTGCCAAGTTCCATAAAGACTTGTTTTCATATAAAGATGTTATTTATTTCTTTTTATATGTACGTCCACTAACCACAGGCATTTGCCTTTCTTGGATCACATTCTGGATTTATACATTCTTTTACAAGCTACTTAAATAACACAGTTCTCTCTATTGTCCCCCAGGTCAAGCAAAACAAAGAATCTCTGCTCAAAATGTTTTGCAGGTAAGTTGTTGTTTATGTCTTAGCTGGTCCTATGTCTAACATTTACAGTTGTGTAACAAGAAAATGATATCTCTGAGAAAGAAAAGGAGGTATGATGTGGAGTGATGGCATTAAGTAAAATGTATCTGTAGCTATTCATAATGTGAAACGAAAATTTGTATTGCATTGTTTAACTATGCTATTTGTTTTTATCTCAAAGGTGGAAGCTTGTTATGCAAGCTATGTTGCATCTATGTTAGTTATTCTGATGTGAATACCAATATTAGAAATGCTTGCAGACACTGCTGAAAATAAGGGTATTGTAAAAGTGAGCGCTATTTAGTGCTATCTGATACCATGTGTGCACTATCTGATACCATGTAATGTTTACATACAAAATGCCAATTCTTCTTTGTTATGCCATACTGCCTTGCAACTTCCTATTTTGAGTTGCCAGGTGGAGAAGCAGTGGCATGAGTTATTGGATAAAAACTTATGTTGGATTATGTAATTGTCACCTGGAAAATCCTACGATAAAAACATATGCACACTATGAAAGGCTTTGGTTTCCAGAGGTGGTGGTAATGTTTAAAAAAAATCACACCAGCAACCTTATTAAGTAGGTAAGGAGATATCACGTGAAAATGAGCGTGACAAAGGGAAACAGAGATTTACTGCAGCACCAAACTCTGGAGTTTGCTTTTCAGAAATTAAAGAAATTCCATGAATAAACCAGAAACCTACAACAATGATGGACAAAAGTGTAGCATTTGTTGTCCTAGATCAGTGGTTCTCAACTACTCTGTCTTCATGACCCACAGTCACTCCTTAATGATGAGCCTCAACACAAATCCAGGCAAATTTTACCTGTCTCAAATTTACTTCTTAAAAAGATGGTGCAATATAAATGTCAGATTCTGCAGAATTAATGATGCGTTCATGTGCGAAGACAAAATATATAAGGGCGACAACTGAGTAGTTCCAATAATTAATAATACCCTTTGATTATATGTACAACTATTTAGTCACTTAACAAAACTTATAAAGCTAACATAGCAATCAGAACATTTCGGTAACAGCCATTATTAACAGACTTTGTAGCTTCCTCCAAAATACACGAAATAAAAAAGTGCAACCATTGAGAAGTAGTTCCAAAAGGGCTCAGAAATATGTAGCTTTACCTGAGAGCTTTACCTTTACCTGAGGCAAAGGCCCGCGACTCACTGAAAAGGGTCCTCAACCCACTTTTGGGACCCGACCCACCAGTTGAGAATTACTGTCCTAGATAACCAGCCCCTGTTGGCCATTGAAAATGTTGAATTTGTCTGTGTAATTTAACATGTGGAACCATGGCACATTTTCCCTGGTCGGAAGTACATCCCTGAAAGTGCTCCTTCCAAACAGGCTGTGACTGTCATGTCACAGACTGTCATCTCAGAGGAGTGCAGTTAGGCAGTTGCACAATGGACATGCGGGCCTCCAATGTGTTCAAATATCAAAATATTTGAAATACCTCTTATTTTAGACATTTGTCGCTAAATTTTTAAAGCTGCAGTCAGGAGCCTTAAAAATTCCACTAACTTGCAAGAAAATTTGAATACATACAAAGTTAATTCCTCCCAAACTCTGTGGAATAAACGCTAGAACTGTCTCCCTCCCCCCTTTCCCTACTGTCAAGGAGTGTCCCTTGTTCGCCAGAGCGCGTGCATCTGAGCTGTAGTGCAGAGGCACAATTAAGTTATGTTGCTAAGGATACCTGAGGAATCAGAGAACAGATAGCCATGAAAAAACTGATAATGTAACGAATTAAGTTAGATAAGGATTTCATGAAAAATAAATCTTGTACAATAATCTCACATCCAGTCTTCCTCAAGCGATTGTGTGTGGATATTACTTGAAGCAGGGAGCTGGAGGGGAGGGCGTGCAGGGTTGTCTGGAGAATGTGCGGTACTGTGATTGTCATTCTGTACCCCACCCTCCATCCCTCGCTGTGATTGGAGGAGCTGCTACAGGAGCTGTGGAAAATTGTAAACTGCATTGCGAGCTGCAGGTGGTGGCAAAGGAGCCGATTTGTGTCGCAAATTACCTAGGTTATTTAATACACTCATGATCAAAATCTTAAGACTGGGAGACATAAGTATTCACAATTTGCTTTGCTGGACTATGACCTGGCTGAATGTAAAGCTTCAATATGCAAGAAGAAAGAGAAGCGTTGAGTAAAATAATTAGAGAGAGTTTAAATATTGCTTACTAACAAGCTGATCATCAGCTGATCAAAATTTTAATGCCATAACTTTAATAAGTCCAAGATCTGCACAAAAATCTGGCTTTCATGTCATATCTTGTCAGGCATTTACACTGTTTTGACCTAATGGCAAAACCAAAATGTCTCTCTGTCTCTGAATGTGGTGGGATCGTTGAGTTGGATAAACAATACCTTTCACAGTAAGACAGTCATTTTAAATTTCTTGAAATATCCTGGGGGTTCAGGGCAAGAAAGTCAAGCGGTAGACACAAACAAAAACGTCATTTGTTCTTTTTTATTACTCTTAAATGATTTGTAATTTTTCTTCTTTTTCATGTCAAAATGCTGCTTACAATAAATTTATGAGCCTCCAGTGCTAAATGTGACTACCTGTAATTCTTTCCCCTGTCATAAGATTTTGATCAGGAGTGTATTATCTGAATATAATGGTAATTTCATCAAATATTACAAAAATACACTTACCAACTGCAAATTTAAGTTTAATTCCTGGATTTTTTTATTTGATAGATTTAAATAATAGATTGATTTTAATATAGTCTTAAATTAATGTTCATTTAAAAACATAAAATGTTAACAATTTTGTTTATGGAACAGCCACCTTTATGTGAACCTTCATGTTACATTTTATCACACTTGTTTAACAGATACAAATAAAGATTTGATTTTCACTTTGCTCATTCATCAACTTACCTATTAAATCTAGAAATTATACCAGGAAAAAGAGAGAGAAAGCCTAACACTATTCTGGAAGATTCACAATTAGCATATTAGCTGGTGACAGATGGGGGTATCAGGATCGGGTATAAAAGAGGCCTTAATCAAAGATGTTCTTTCCAAACAAGAATGGGTTTAGGGATACTAATCCCTCAGAGTTGTCAATCGAAGAAAATTCACAATATGAAATTGAAAGGAATTCAGTTTTTCCATATCAATTGTGCATAATATTTTGAAAACATTCAATCAGTTTGGGAAGCTCTCAGTTCACGTGGGCGAAGGCCAAAAACCACTGAATGAAGGGGGCATCTTTTCCTGGGAGGTGTGTGGTTATTTCAGCAGGACAAAGCCACATATCAGATTCTGCATGACTTGCAACAGTAGAGACTAGGACTGAGTGATAAAATCGTTTTATCAAATATTTTGAATGGATAATTTGTGATGATTTTTAAAAATTAAAATTGATTCTTCACTGTAATTTGCATAATTATGCTATGGCAGCATCACTGTTTGCACAAACTTCTATAGCCCTGTAGTAAGCCCACCACACTCCCCACAGACACTTCTTGCCAGACACTGACAAGTCCAAAACACGAGCAGTTTGTGCAGTTAAAACCGAAGAATTTTCCCAAAACATATTTCCAAAAATACAGTTTCTTTAGTCGCCTGTATGTGGTTTGAGTTTGTGATTTCCAACACTATGGAAGTTGCTGTCTCTAATGAAGTTTTTCTATAATCTAGTCTTACGGAATCTAAATGCTGCAACACGAGTAGTTTATTTCAGTTTCTTAAACAAACACACATCTGAATGGGAGAATTTTGTGACATTGCAAGAAAGACAGCAATATTAAAACAAAGTTAAAAACACAGGCAACACTAACAGCCTCATTTCACCACAGTATCTTGTATGGTATGAGGACCTTGTTGAAAAGACATTACACATCACTTTTCACATCACAAAAACTTTTGTGCCCATTTTCAGTTAAAAAAAAAAAAAAAGTTGACCCCAGATATACTTGTACACTTTTTTTAATTATTGTTTTTAAATAAGTGACTTAATAAAGTAAGAATTGCACCTTATTTATTCCAATAAATAAAGTCATGTTTTGTTGATAATTTTTATCCTTAAAATAAAAGTAAAATATAAAAAAAATATATATATATATAAAAATAAGAGCTTTGTAGATTAACCTATTCATTATTTGTTTCTTTTAAGATACAAAGCTCACCTAAATTTGACGTGGTGATCTCACTCACTCACTCTCTCACACACACACATAAATAAAAATCTGAGGGTTTTATTTGGAAGTCATGTTGCCTAGCCCTAATAAAGCAGTGTGCTTGCTTGATTGCCCTGCTTGCAGTTCAGATCTGTCTCCTATTTAAAGTGTATGCAGCATCATTAGAGGAGCTGAAATCCTGTATTCACTAAGAAGACACAAAACTGCAACAAATATCTACTGGTCCTAAATTAGGGCTGCAACTAACCATTTTTATATTTATCTATTATTAAAATGATTAATCTACTAAATGGATATTGAATTGCACAATAACTTAAATCATTTTATTTAGCCTTTAGGTTTTAAAATTAAGATTGTAACAAGGAAAGATTAAACTTTTTTTTTTTCAGTCAAAAATATGACCTATTTAGGCGGCAACTCATAATTCCTAGACTCTTAGATATTTAGAAAATTGAAAAACCAAAGAAAGTAAAAGATGACATGAAGCTAGTAGGTGTGAGAGGAGAGGATGGAGCCAATGGGGTTAGATGGAGCAGATGAGTGTCTGTGGCAACCCCTGAAGTGAACAGACAAAAGGAAGAGAAAACTGGAAAGCAGAAACAAAAGGCTTTTTGCACATGTACGGGTGTTTACAATGCCCCCAGGACTTCTGAGTATAACCACACAAAACCACAGACAAGATTCACCAGTGTGTCACAGGCCTATTTACAGTCTTTGGTCAGACATTTGTAATGTTAGCTTCTCACTGCTGTTGCTCCGAAATGGTTGGTGGAAATCAAAAATTTAAACAGTGTCTAAATGTAGAGAACAAGAGCTTTACAATGGTGTACTGCATGATACCCTAGACCAGGGGTCGGCAAGCTTTACCACTCAAAGAGCCATTTAGGTCCGTTTCCCACAGTAAAGAAAACACTGGGAGCCACAAAATCCTTGACATTTAAAATGAAATAACACTGTATATAATTTTTTGTTGTTGTTTTTGCTTTAATCCTATGTATAAACAAACTACTGTATAACGTGTTGTATTTATGAAATCAATGAACGACTGCAGAGAAAGCGAAATTACATTTCTGCATGCAACAAAAACATTTTTGAACTCCAAACAAAAAGATGTTAGGTTGAAAGTTACTTTGAAGTAAATTACTTGATGTCTATTTACATCCTTCCTGTATTAATGGGGAAAAAAAACAACAAAAAAAACCGCCAAACTTAAATTATCCACCAGCGGCAAACCAAAAATGCCGTCCTCCCTCTGTGTGCTGTCATCCTTTCAGTGGTGCGTGCAGTCAGCTATCATCCTGAATAATAAAAGGACTATTTAACCAAACAATGAAAAAAATATGAATATAATCAAAATAATAGGCAATTAAAATATTTATCATACTTGGTTAATGTGATTTCTTCTCTTGAACCCCAGCACACTGCATCTTCACATCACCACACCTTCATCTTTAGGCAGGCTCATAAGTTGTCATCTGTGAGGCATGCACGATGTTTGCTTGTAATAAAGTTCATGTTGGAGAACACCTGCTCACGTACATACGTGGATCCAAACATCGACAGGACTCCAGCTGCATACTTTTTCATGTTGACATAAATGTCAGGGATAGCATTCCAAGTTTTGAACACAAGTTTGTCTGATTTGGGAAAGTTTTCAATATCGCATCATTTGTGATTCTACTTGAAGAGATTTTTGCTCAGATCAACCTTCTGCATCAGTTCTGAAACGGCTTTTTCCTCTCATCTCCATCCGGATATTTCTGAGCAAAGGCTGCGTGTTTATTCTAGAAATGCCTTGCGACATTTGACTTTTTCTTGTTAGCTAGTTTCTCATTACGTATTAACCATACTGGTAAACCAGTCTTATCAGCAGTGAAAGCAAATGAATCTGCCCATGTAGCCCTGAACGTTCTGTTTTCTTCAGACACTTCTCTTGGAATTGCTAATAGTTATTTTCAATAATTATTTTCAAAACCCACAAGGAGCCGCGTCAGAGGGATAAAAGAGCCGCATGCAGCTCCGGAGCTGCAGGTTGCCGACCCCTGCCCTAGACATTACATTCTACATTGAGGCAGCTTTAAGTAGTGAAAGGAACCAAAGGAGACTGACACTCGAATTATAGAGAGTTTTATCAAGTTTTGGATAGCAGTTTCCCAGATAATTGGGCCTTTTACTCAGAAAAACACGCTAAGCATGGCTTTAGTTGGGCTTTTACAATTTTTTTTCTGCTGTCTGTATTGCTCACTGTGGAGTTCTGCCCCAGTGCACGGTCACACACATACGTGTGGCATTTTAGAAAACTTGTGTTTTCATGAAAATGGGTTGGTAAAATAATAATTCCAGACTCATGAAACACACAGCACACCGCATCTCCTGAAACAACTAGCACAGTGCTAGTTACATGGGGAGACCGGATCCCTCCTTAAAATCTCCCTGTTCTGACAGCACACCAGGATTGCCGTGATCAGGAATAGTTTAGCAATCTATATCACTGGCTTGAAAATCAGTATATGCCCCTGAGAACAGGATGAGTTTTCTAGCAAATGACAGACTCCCACACACAATTGAGAATACCACTAAAGGCACCTTTTCATCATTGCTTTCCTATATAATGGTGTATTAAGGTGTTTATTGTAAGATGGGCCATATAAAAACATAAAGTAAAATGAAAAATTTTCAGGGCTTGAAATAGTTCAGATCATCTTAAAACAGCTCTTTCCAATTGCACAACTTTGGAGAATTTTGAAGATAAACTCTCCAGGTCTCTGTTTACTTGTTTTACTTTTATTACATAAGTTGATTAGAGGATCAAACTGATGTTTCACTTCACTGAATTGCATTGCACATTGTCAACGTTTATTTGCACTATCATAACTAGGACAATAAACCGATGCAATAGGTTCTAAAATTGCAATTTTATATTTTGTTTTAGTGCACCCTTTCCAAAATCTGAATTGAAATTGCCTGATGTTCCTTTAACCTGAGGGGTAGTGTTACGCATTCAGTGTGTGCATTTGTGTAGTATAAGGATTGATATGGACATTACAGAAGTAAATCTCTTTAAAATATTTCGTTTCATTTCACTTGGGTTATATTCATGTCCTCTGACATAATCTGTGCCAGAACTATAATGAGAAAGATGCATCACTATGTACTACAGTTTATATTTGGCCTGTTGTTAAAGTTAGCCATCAGTCATTACAGCAAAAATGGCTTGATGGAATATATCATCATCTATCCATCCACTGACTTTTGCTTATTTGGAAATTAATGGATGTATGTAACATGATAAATATGTATATAATACAGATTTGTAAAAACCTTTTGTCATTTTTACTCTTTTGTAGATACTCAGAAGAAACAGCCAAAAAATGATTGTACCCCAAAGGCCTCTTCAAGCACCAGCAGCAGTCAAACAGACATCTTCTGTAATGAAACAAACAACAGCATTAGTCAGCCCCATGTGATGCCTAACACCTCAGAGGCCCCTTTGCCAAAAGAGACTGGAGTGGCATCTGTTCCTGTTCAGAACGGTGAAGACAGCAACTCATCATTGTTATCTTTCATTGTTCCTGTGGAGAGTGGAGAATTCCCACTCTAAATGTACCATAAGAAGGCTGTATTACATGGTCTGCTTGATTTGTATTGCTTACCTTCACATTGCAATAAGTAATCATAGAAATCAAAGTATTTTACCTTCTAGTGGATAGCTTCATTCATTAAAAACCTGTTAGCTGAAGCAGCAGTAGCAGCAGCTTGACTGCCCCTGCAAGAGATATTTGTTCTCATGGTACACAAAGAGAGAGGTCTCATGGTACACAAAGGATACCTGCTCAGAAGTAAAGTCTTGAAGAGGACACCTACAGTTGCCTGGGCATCTGTCATTGCTATACAGGGACAGGGTTATTTGTGGAGGCCAGATTAGTACAGGACAAAAAAAGTGCAGTTCATACGATTCCCACACTAACCCTGCTCACTGTTGGAACACTAAATATTTTAACATACTATCAAAGTGAATGATTACACACCGTATTGCAATTTTTTTCTCCTGATACTTGTTTGTAAGGTGCTCTGACAATGACAAACTAAATTAATCAGTGCCTGGTAATTAATTCACCCCTTTATAGATTAACCATCAAGTTGCAGCTTATACTTCTTGGTCCAGTGTCTCAAAAACCATCAAAGAATTGCAACAGATTCCTAATAAGTTAATCAATGTTGTGTATTTTACATTGTACTTATAAGGATATGAAATAATATCACAAACAAGCATAGTTTAGTACAACTTTGCATTATTACAAAGAAAAATGTATCAATTTGACTCCAATGTATTAATTTAGCCACTGACCCAAACTGAAACAAAGAACAGGGGATCAAACCACGTATACTTATGACTGTAATCTTTCCTGACATCTGGCTGGCATCGGGTTTGACATAGTCTCCACATGTGAGCTGTGTTCTCTCCCGCACAGATATTCATCAGTTACAGAGGGAAAACTATTCCATTGTAACAAATGGTCATAATGGAGGCCAGTATCAGTCCTTTCATCCTGGTAATGTGTGGAAAGTGGTACCAGAGCACAGACAACCACGAACAGATTTTCCCACAGCTTTTCTCTTAGGCTCTCATCCTTTTAAAAATTGAGTAATGCAACAAATTTACCCATCTGTCAATCCTTTGTAGTTTATTTATTTTTTACCATAATTAAATTGATCCTGTTATTTGCCTCTTGAAACTATTTGCAATTCTGCTCTTTAATTTTACATCACTTGTTTGATTCATCTCTTGTGAGAAATTATATTTTAGTCTAATGAAGAAGATACTAATGCCTTTTTTGGTGTTTCTCTCCTTCTTGTTATGCTTTTTATCGTTTCCTGTCTTTGCTTTTGCCCACTTAATTTTTTATTTTTTATTTTTTAGGAGTATCCAGCACGGACACAGTCTTGGGTTCACTCTCCACTCCTACAAAACGTTCATGTGAGTCAGGTAGGACTTACCTCTGCGAATACATTATTCATTTTATCACCATTGTTGGAAATACTGCTTAGGCTAATAGTTGTTCTATGAGAAAAATCAGGGATTTGGGGGATGTAATAAACTGTGTCTGCCGTATCATGCAAATGTAAAACCAGGCATAGTTCTTCGAGTGAGAGTAAAGGCTTTTGCAGACTGCATGACTTTTGTAGTCTTATAAGATCACTACATCTCAAACTGTACGCCTTGGATCTGCTTAATCTTGGATAAGATGTCAAGAATGGTGTGCACAGACTTTACTCTTGTGCTGTAGGCTGCAACCTGATGCAGCGGGATGTGGGTTGTGCCAGCAGCATTCGGAGCAGCAAATAAACAAAAAGTGAAAATGAACCGCTCTGTAGACGTTTTTATAGGCACCAGAAATGACTTGAAAAAGAACTGTTGTAAAAGAATGGGTTCCTTGTCATGATTCAGCAGAGAAGACCAACTTTGAATGTCAGTTTTGCAAAGAGAGCTTGTGGTATACCATTATGTGACCCAAGCTGCCCATACAAATATTATGTACAACTTCCGATGCTGTCATAGTGTTAACTTCTGTTATTGGGGCTCCACCAAATCTTATTCTTTCTGGGAGTCTCGTAAATCTTAGTTTCTTTGATGTTTCACTTATCTTTTTTTAAGGAATTGGGCTGGGTCTCATTAATACATTTCAAGATGCATTTTAATTAGCTAGTCAGTAGACAGTTGTAGGATTTCAGGCATGGACAGAAGATTAAATCAGGCAGTCACTGGTCACAAGACCAGTGTGACAGTCGTTGTGGCAACGCTCACATTGTACAAGGTGAGACAGCTGATCTGGACCTGTAATTACAGGTATTTCCAAGATTCTTTCACAATGGTAGTATGGTGTGTACTAGAGCTTTAAGATAAAGAGAATTTAAAAAGCAGGGATTGTAGTGACTGAAAAGTTGAGACATGATCTAAAACTGCAGTGGTAACACTGAACCATCACAACAAACTGCACACTTGTACGTGACTTACGACAACTGAGAAGAGTTGGTTAGCAAGATTGGCAAATACATCTGAAATGACAAATTATTGTGTAATGTAGTGGGATCATATGAGTACAACACTATATTGCACCTGCACACTCAGCATCACTCATTTGATGTTGGATGAAACTGATGTTTTATTTTTAGGCCCATCTATATGGGGGTCACCTTTTGACTGTTTGATTTTCAACAGTGTTAAGCTTTAATATCTTTTTTTTTTTTGTAAAACTTATTGTACATTACACTGTTGTAACTATTTTGTGGCATCAGTTTGTAGAAAAAATTTGAATTAGAGCACAATTAAATTGGCCACAAAGATGTACAAGGATAAGAAAAGAGGGATGGCGGAGTCGGACTGCTTTAGCTTGGCCTAGTTCTCAGAGATTTATTGAGCGCTGATCTGCATTTTGGCCCGGCCAGGGAAAAAGTCTGTAGGATTGATGAGAAAAGTCGACCAGCGGAAGCTCACTACAGGCTCCTCCTGTCAGCGATGCAAGGCATCATGTAATCTTAAAGCAGGCGAGCCATTAATCTTGCTCTCTCTCTTTTGTTTTAATTTAACATAAAGGAGAGTTTTGACCCAGTGTGCCAATAACTGATGTTTCTCAGTTGCAGACTGAAGTAACATGTTGTCATTACATTTGTTGAATATCTAAGATTTTCTACATGTATTTTCAAATCTGTTATTTTGGAAACACAGAAGATTAATGCTGCTTTAATTCTTATTTAAATGGAGAAGTAGGAAATGGATGACAAGAGTTTTGCTTAAAAAGGTTTTGTTTTGGAATATTTTTCTCTCTATTATTGTTCAGAATCATTTTGGAAGGTTAATATGGGCAACCCGAGAACCGCAAAACATACAGCTGAAGGGGCGGCACTGGGAGTTGGCAGATGTGGGCATTTGTGGTCTCACCTCAAAATTGAAGAAGAAGAGTTGAAGAAGAACTTACCAACCAACAAGACTTTCAGAAAGTCAAAGAGAGATTTGGAGAATATTTTTCATTGAAAGGGATTATATACTTGTGGGAAGAAAGAAAGAAAAAAACAAGAGTTGTCAAATTTTGTTGCAGCTGCAGAGCAAAGATACAAAGACCTGAAAGACTGTGATTAAAGCTGAATCTGACCACCTACATTTGATAATCGTCTTGGTCCCTGAATGTTTTTAACTTGTCAGCTGATCATTGACCGTTAAATACATCAGAAAATGCCAGTCTGAGGCGTTTGACTCATATTTTTGGAGAAACCCATCTATTCTGTTGAGATGTGTCATCTTCCTCCTAATTTTGCTCACAATGCTGTGCCTTTTGTGGTCAGATTCAGCTTCATCGCAGTCGTCATTGCGGCCACAATGAAATTCACCAACTCTTAAAACTTTAGTTTTTTCTTCCCACAAGTATATAAACCCTTTTGCTGTAAAATCTTGTCTGACTCTCGTTAGTTATCTGAATAGCCACGTTAATTGGTAAACTTCTTCTCTTCAACTTTAGAGGTGAAACGGAAATACCCTGGTCTGCACACTGCCTTGTGCTGCCCCCTCACATGCCATTTTGCGGTACTCATGCTACCTGTATTCTCAAATTTATAGCTGTAGAGGAAAACTAATTAATTGTTGACTGGTTAAACAAAACTGTCCTTATTTTCCTTATATCACCCTCTGTTGAAATCTGTAACCACATTAGACTGATTTAACGGCAACACACGTGGAGTAACATTAAACTGGAAGCTGATTAAATACGACAGTAGACTTGGACAGCATTAATAGTATAGCCAAGAATCTGTTTGTGTGGAAGTTTAACAGAATTCTAAATGTTAATTCTCATATTAAATTGTAGAGTTGCAGTTACAGAGCACAGTTTGTGATCTGTTGATCTTAAGTACTGTACATTTGCTTGTCTCCAGCCTCAGAATCAGAAAGTGATGCTTCACCTGAGAAGAGAGCAAGAATAGGTGAGGTCCCAGAAGCAGAGGCGTCATCATCATCATCATCTTTGTGTGCTTCATCATCTTCATCTCGCAACGGCCCTAAACAGCGGAGCCGCAAACGTTGCCATCGCTGCCAAACCAAACTGGAGCTGGTTCAGCAAGAGCTGGGTTCCTGTCGCTGTGGTAGGATGATGCATCTCTCTACATTTAATCGTGCACATCATAACATGAACAGATCCACTTAGTTTCTACAGCAAATATAATAACTAAATACATTAATGAGATGTGGAACTATGCTGGAACTATACACACACACACACAGCTAGTTTTTTACTCATGCAGAATAATGTTTCTATTACCTGGGTATTTGTGTGTGTGTGTTGTCAGGAATGTCTATGACCACAGTGCTTTTGTTACCCTTGAGGGACCATTACAGAAAGCCTTAATGTTTCTCATTGCACATAAAACATAAGCCAATTACCACAAATACTAATGCAGTTTAAACCAGTAGCTGGCTTGCTAATCAACTTGTTTGCGTACAAATTAAAGTACTTATAAAGTCATAGCTCTTCACTACTTAAAGAACAATTTTCTTAAACCAACACAATAATGTCTAGATTGGAAATTGTCATCTGTTTTTCCACTAGACGCCTCTTAATGTGCAGGCCATCATCCTTAATAGTCTAATGCTTACTAAGAAAACATGCTTTTTACAGACTAAAAGGGGAAATGGTGGCAATTATAGTGATTTCTGACTAGTGCAGTAATTGCAGCTTACTTTGTTAATGGCTCTGCAGAATTTTCCTCAGTTTGTAAGCCAAGAAGATCTGGTGATAAGTTGAAAGCATGAATGCTTTTCAGTCTGTAAATGGGGGAGAAATAATAACACCAACACAGACACCAATCCAATGTTGTCACAGTCAGGCATCTGTTGCTACACACTGTCTCTGATATTCATATTTCTAGATGTTAGTACAAGACAAAATAAAGGAACTGGGATTAGATTTTAATAAAATCACTATCTGATGCAAGACCTAAAAAAACAAGGCTTTAACCACTTCTAGTCAGCCACCTTGCAAGCATATGCCCAAGTACCAGATACTGTGAATGAGAAAAACACTTTGAAAACAGCCACTATTCTGTTTTAAAACTGATATAAATTGACCTGTTTAGCTATGTTTTACTTTCAAAATATATTTTGCTTTAATGACAAGTTGCAACTATCCACAGGCTACATAACCAAAATTAACATGGTCGCTGGTAGACTGACCTCTGTTCAAAATGTGGAAAAAAAAGCTGGTTTGAGCACATAATCACACATTGACTGCACTCCATATGACCTTGCTAGTACAGTGCATGCTCCTCAGGAGCAGAGATGGTGAAAATGTCTTGTTGTAAGTAATTAGCCTATTACTATGAGTAATGTACTTTCTGAAATATCTTATGTCCCAATCACACTCTCAGCACCCCCACCAAAGTCAGGCGTGAAGTTTGTCTTAAAAAGGGTTATCCACGAAGAGTAGTCAAGGGCCTAGGTATAAGAATTGTCAGCCACTGAGGTGGAGCTTCTCATCCACTGTAATTTTAACTGTGGGTGGGAAACTGCAAGAATATCAATTTTGTTTGTTCTGCTTGGACAGGAGCAGAGGTAGAAGGGTGCTGACTTGGAACAAAGCGATTTGTTGTTTTAGGAGCCAGATTGCATTTGTGTATTTGTGCTCATAAGTGCATGATTTCCTTAGTAATATTATGTGTGAGGATTTTGTATTTTTATCCTTAGTAGTACACTATATATATATATATATATATATATATATATATCTATATATATATA